>JAQGAI010000209.1:0-24444 GCA_034696905.1 Lepidocyrtus violaceus | reverse complement strand
TGTTCAACGTGAAAGTTACACAAAGGAGGAGGGAAGAGTGACATGTGCTCATTCAAAATTTAAACAAGGGATCAGCATCAGCAACAAAACAGAAGGGAATCATCATCCTCGTGCCCTCAGATTTGTTACCTTCCTTTCTCCCACTCTGATTTTTCTCGTTACTTGTTTCGGGATTTAATCTGTTTACATGAATCTCTTTTTATAGGGAGACAGAGACCCATGCTGTTTGTCCCTTGTTTTCCAGCTCACACTCATCCGGGGAAAGAAAAGCTGCGGTCTTCTGCAACAATTTTTTTTATTACACCATTAAAACTTTGTGGGAAAGGAAAACGGAATAGACTGGGGGAAACATAAATTGTTATAAGTTTTAAAGGTGCGAAAAAAAAGTCCTGTTAAGAAGAAAAGTTTTTTTTGGGGGGGGGGGGATTGGATGACAACAAACACATGTAGTTCCTTTATAAATATAAATACATATATATCTTACTGGGATGGATCGATGGGATCCTGAGACAGTACAAAATAAACTACAAACACTCCAGCAGACTTCCGTCACTCTTGGGAATTATGCATGTAACAGTGCCATTTCCTTCAAGTCAAAATATACGTATTTATGTAGGAGCAGCTCAGAGAAGAGAAGAGGACCATCGTGAGGAGGCAAGAAAGCCAGAGGTTGTCGTTGCCATATTTATAAATAAACCTTAAAGTATAAAATAAAATATAGAATACAATGGAAGAAAGCTACTTTTTGTCGTTGTCTTATTCTTCCCATACTTTTTCTTTGTATAATGATTTCCTTCACACATTATAACAAAGGCAGACCATAGCTAGCATGCAGCAAGCAGCATGACACCATTACACTGGGAAGAAATGTCTCCCTTTCCTCCTTTTATATTTCTGCGTGTGTGACAGGCAGCAGCAGCCAGCCAGCCCGTCGTCCTTTTTTCACTTTCACTCCCATTTCCCCATCCAACAACACAGCTCCAGTCGCACATCACAGAAGAAGAAATCCCACACAAACACATCCACCCATCTCATCCATTACTCCCAATCCAATACAAAGAGCAGGGAGCAAAAGGGACGTGGACGTCTAGCGTCGACTGTCACTATTTTATCCGAGTGTTATTTGATGTGATTTCTTATTTGGTGTTGTCCGACAAGAAAGTACATTATATGAAGGAGTAATGATAATAGCCCCGGAGTAAAGTGTGTGCTGATGAGGAAACCAACATAGTTACATTTATTACAAAGGTTGTCTACACTCACTCTTGTGTTTTCGCACTATGCGCTATGCATGGCACTACGAGTCCAAAAGTCCAACCCAATGGTGGGGGGAAAGGGAAAAGAGATTATGCTTGATGTATGTTATGTTCATTGAGCTATCGTTAGATTGCCAACATAATGGTAACAAGTCGTTCTCAGTGACGCGAACAGGACACTGTTGTGTGAGAGATGCAATGGATTGAATAGGATAACTACAAGAGTGAATGAATGGCTGAATGGATGATATTTTCTCCATGATTCATGCTTTCTCCGAGATTGGTGACACTACGAGTCCATGAGAGGAGAAAGCTTCCATTCAAGGAACAAAAAAACAAACCTTCTTCCTTTTATATTACATAAGTACATATACATAATAATATGGCTTTAGAGGGAACACCTCTCCAACAAATCATGATTTCCACTGGTTTCATTCTTTCTTTTTCCATTCGAGGAATGATGATGATGATAGCTGGGAGGGAGAAAGTTGCTATTGAAGGAGGAAGACAACTGTATTCTCATTCTCACAAACTAATCACAAAGCCGAAAGCCACCGCGGCGGAGAGCCAGGACGATCAGCATCATCATCATCATATCATCACTGGAATAGATTTTCAGTGCTCAAAAATTATGCATGTGTAGATTTTTCGGCTGGAAAGGGATCCCTGTTCTGGGTAGCTCTGCTCTGACAGGGAGATAAAAACATGTGCATACAAGCTAGCAAAATGGAATGCAAAAGGGAAAATATGCCGCTCATCGTCATTATCATTCCTCCGATCTCTCTCTCTAATTCTCCCCCAAATTTATTTCACTAGTCAAGGGAGTAAGCTGGAGTGGAGGGCCGTAGATTAGCGCCAAAATGGCACATTCATCCTGAGATAACGGGATGATGCTCTCTTCTCATGATTTCATGATCTTGGTTGATAATGGCTGACTGTTGGGAGGAGTGGCGGTGGTGGTGGTGGGGAGGATGATGATAGTTGGAAGGAAAACCGCAACGTTGGTTTCCCTATCATAATAGAGATCTCTGGCGAAGATTATAGGAATAAGAATGTGACAAACAACAGGAAACCCTTTCCCCTTTTTTTATTATTCATTTAATAATAATGGATACGTAGGTACGTATACACTATACCAATTGCAGTGATGGCGGTTGAAGATATGGCTTTAGTGAATGATGATCATACTGCTTCCGTGAAATGTAAATCTTATCTTAAATATTAGGACAGAGGTAGCTGGCATATATAGGGCCTAATTCACATTTCGTAAAGATTAAAGAACGAAAGCAACTTCCCAGAGGATTGAGATTGAGATAATCATCATGTGTGCTTGTTCTCGTGTCATCGTCATCATATCATCATCATTGAGGCATGGCGTTAGTCTAACAAGAAAAAGTTGAAGTGAATGGGTTGTAAAATTGATTTTTTTCTTCTTACTTGTCACCATTTCCAAATGCATTTGGAGTAGGACTCGAAACAAAAAATGGAAAATTACTAGAATGATTGGAAAGTCGAAGGAAACTTTTACCAGATTGTTAAATTTAACAATCTCGTAATAATCGCTAGCTACATAATACAAATTTATAATATATTTTATTATAATATAATAATTTTTTTTGCTATTTAAATAGTCCAAGACCTTGATGAATTTAATTCTCCCAAGCATCAGCTCAGTCAAATCAACAAATTTATTAAAAAATATTAGCAATAGTTAGCGCTATGACTTTTCTGCATAAAAAAAACAATGTTGAAAATCCATAACCAGCGCCTCATTTTACTTTTGGTTCCAATTTAAATTAGACTTTATTACTTGGAAATAGTCACGCAGATATAAAATAGCAAAATCGTTTCAGCCATTCCTATAAAAGTTCCTGTAAGTTTCTCTTTGCACTGCAATTGAATTAACAGTCCCATCAATAACTAACACCGAATTTAAACCCTGCTGAAACTTCCATTGTCTACAAGTTTGCATTAGGCAGCCAACGTTAGTTAGAAAGTTGCTCTATGAACATGAGCCCGTATCACACCGAAAGTCGCTCCAAAGGTCTTCCGCTAAGCCAAAGTGTATTTGCGTTTCATTTCCATCCACACAGTAAGTGCATATGTACCTTCTGGAAGTGAAATGAAATCGGCCATTGTTATACTACGCTGCACTTAAATAGAATGGAAAAGAAAGGGAACGCTTTTGTGGTGTTGGCTTCCACCACCCATTCTGCGGTTATTTGTGCTTACTCACACACAAACACACTTTTATTCTTTTGAAGCAACTTTCTCCGTACCAGCCGTACCATCCCGTGTCATATTATTATTACGATTATTATTAGTCTTCGGCCCGTTCACGATGTGGGATTTTTTTTAGAATTTTTCCAAGCAGATTTACCCGTACTTTGCTAAATTGTTCATAGGCTGGTAGTAATTATGATATAAAGGGCGGGAAGCGTACTTTTACAACATCATATTCATCATCATTCACACATGGCCACCACAACTCAACTCACTCAAGAGATAGGACGAGCTTTCTTTCTAAATGAAATTATTAGCAGTAGCCTCATTTCCGGTTCGTGACGTGAAGAAAGGTTGTTCATATTACCACCTTCTTATTTCATACATAGCATATGCTCCCCTGCTCTCCTCTGTTCTGTCACGATGAACATTCTGACATAGTTTCACAAGAACTCATGTAAACGGTCTAACTTTTACCTCTTCCTTCTCTCCCCCCCCCCTTCTTCTCTGGGTTAAGCACAAGAGCAAATTTAATTCAGAGGATGAGATTGGTATACAACAAAAACTTGTACATGGGCTGGTACATACAAAACTTCAGCTACCTTATTACATGGCCCTATGATTAGGTATGATACCACCGGTTTTCATATATAAAAAAACAAGGCTTTTTTGAGGGAGAAAGCAAAGCTAAAGTTTTTCTTGAAGTCCTCCAAATTTCCATTCTTTCCACAACTTTCTATTTGTCTAGCAAAAGTCTTGCTAGCAATTTAAGTTGGGGAAAAATCCGGCAATGTCGATACTCAACGATGTAAATACCGCAAAATGTTTGCATGCTCCTATGTATATATTGTGTGGAATTTCATATGTCTCCAGTAAATGGGTGCTTGCGGTAATAAGACTTATAGAAAATGGATTAGCTTGCTTAAAGCTGTCCCAAAACAACCGGCTCCCACCTTCATAGCTTGTTCCTGACCAAAAAAAAAGTATTTTTTTTCTCTTGTAAAGACAACATCAACAGCTTAAGTGTTATTAACGATTTATGTTGTATATGTATACGGAAATGGAAACACTATTCTTTTGATCATTCCTTCTGCTATTATTGCTGCTACTTTGACTTTGAGAAAGTAGATGGATGCGTGTTCAAGCACTGAGCAAACTATCTCCGCTATCCCGATCCGTGTTTTTCTGTTTTCATATTTTATTCATTTTTGTAGCAGGTCGTAAAAAAGGCTCGCTCAGGAATTTGATACATCGATAAATTGGAATATGAGGGAAAACATGCTACACTGCAGCAACCACAAAATGGGCTGCTTCAAACCCAAACTGCTTTATTATACCTCCAAGAAAAATGAAAAAAAAAACACATTTTTTATCCCATTCATGTAAATTACATATATCCTGTAAGCCCATAGTTAAATGCATTGAAATTTGAAACAATATGCAGAACTCTCTCTTAGTCAGTTTGTGAAATTAAACAGCTTACTAGACTAGAGTAGACCATCTTCTCTCCTGCCAAAATATCTTCTTCAGCTTCTGATATTCCGCAGATTAGTTACGTAACATGCAAACTACGAATATAGAGGTCTGCGTCTGAACGGTCGGCTTTTTACATCAAAGGCTATATAACATATACATAATATGCTCATGATAACATGATACAACGTTGCTGTTGCTGCCATGCCGTTAGTTTGATCACTAACGTTCCTATATGTTCCTGACAGATACTTTCGTCGTCCTGGAAAGATGGGGTGTAATAATATGGGTGATTGAACACGGCGCTACAAGCAATAATGATGTAAAATCACTATGAAACATCATACTAGGTATTATTATTATTACTATTATACTACAGCCGGTTACTATGTACGTGACTGGTAGTTACACGCTTTGAACTAACATGTTCCACGAACTTGTTGTATGGCGGGACTGGAGAGTACAATTTTGATTTCATTATAAGTGGTATCAATAAATGGACCGCCCATCAACAGGTCCCCTGTGGTGTGCGTTAGTTATGGATCTGAAGTTTAATGTGTGAGCTCCTCCAGCAGCAGCCCTGATTCAAAACTGCGGAGCATGCATGCAGGGAAGCAGGAGAAATGGTCATATATGCAAATAAAAAATGTGTTGTCGCCGTTCTTGGCAACCTATCCTGGATTCATTCGTGTGAGAAGCATAAAAAAAATGTTTTGAATGGAATAGAAAATTGGTAAGCGCCATAGGAATGTTTTAATACTTGAACAGATCAAAAAAGCGTAACACTGTTTATGAGTGCATTTTAAAGGAAGATGAAGGCACAAGCTTGTAATTTCCAAACAAACAAAACTTATTATGGTATCCTGGATTAGATTAAAGTAAACCCATCCCTTTTTTAATAGTTACCGCATATTTGATTTCATTCTTACTCAGAAATGTTAATTGTTAAAAAAATATAGGTACATGTTGTTCATTTATATCAAACTGTTTCGGTTGTGTATTCAAAGTTCACCAAACGTGTAATAAGAAAGCCAAGGGAAAATGCAAGTAATTGGGGTGTAATGCGATGCTTGTTTGTCGTATGTCATTCTATCGGCACTACTTATATATGTCTGTGCAATTGTTTCAGAAGTTGATCCAACTAGGGAGAATAAATTAGATATTAACTTTACAGATATGTATTCGTAATTATAAAGATAGTATGCAATCGATCATATGTATGCATATTCCATTACCAAGAGCAAACAAAAAAAAACAGTTTACTTTGTGCGGAAAATCAACAAGATTAAGTAAATTGACAAAAGAAAAATTAATCTCCTTACCATACATGCACGTCAGAGGGGGAATGACAACAAGTGAAAACAACAAAAGGGAAAATAAGCCTCTCCTTAATTATTTCCGTTAGAGGATAGGCCAACCATACCACTGTCCACAGATATTTAATCTTTTAATTTCCTGTTCAAAGGAATTACCTATGTGTGGGAAAAAGAGGATGCAGACTTGAATGTATTAGTTCAGATATGTTATGTGGCTACATATTTTTGTTCCGGAGCTTCTCAGTCTTCTCTGAAAACGATGATAATGTTGTCAACCTTATAAAACCAGACCGGAAATCATGGAACATTTAGTAGCTTATTAGTTTAATACCTCGACACACCAATTAACATGACAGTTTAAAAGTTTCATGTTCTGCTCTTCATTCTCCACTCTCCACATTTGTTTGACAAGCTCAACTCTACCGCAACATGGCATTATACTTATTGATCTACATGTCAATTTGAGTCGCTAAAACTATTACGTAATAATAGGTCTGTCTAAATACCGCACGGGAACTTTGAAGGAAAACGATTTCTGAGAAGAAAAAAAGCATTTTCAGAATATCCTTCCATTTCATTTTGGGCTTCCTTGAATTTAATTATGCGATTCCTTGATGTATGTAGGCAAATGGATGAGGCTGAAATGATTAATGTTATGTAATTTATGTTTGCTCTTTTGATCATCCCGATAAACTGCTCCCCCTACCAACAGATCCATCCATCCATTTCATAGCCTACCATCTCAACAGTCTTCCCACATAAAGCTTCAGATGTTATTGAAAATGATGATGCAGTAATTGCTATTTCTGTCATGTACCTTTCTCCCAACTCCTGCTCTCTACGTGGAGCTTAATCACTCACAACACAACATAAGGAACGGTTTTAAACAAAAGGCTGTAAAAGAGCAAAAAACAACAACGAATACCTATAAACATAAAGACATTTATTTAGCTAATACGAGAATAATCAGTGCAGTGGTCGGTGGGTAAAGGTGCTCCGTTCAATGGAAATGGGAGAAAGCTCAAAAAGCAGGAGTGCAACTGGGGAGAAAATCCGGACCAAAACTGTGGAACAAAAGTTTTTTTTTTAACTTCTGTTTTTTACAATAGATTCATTTCATTCCACCGCTTTTAATTCCTTCTCCCGAAACCTCGTGCCTTGTCTCTTCTGTTGATGAAATAAGTAAAATTCCACCTAATATAAGCATACACCATAGCTTTATATTAAACAACTGCTGCTCCTCTGCTCTTGAATAACACAACTTATTTATTAGAGTGAAAGCAATTTATAGGGAGCGAACTAGCTTAAGCCCATTTCTTGTGTGAGTAAGTAGGTGTGCAGAGGGAGACCCACTCATGAGAGGAGTATAACTTTCATCGGGCTCTAGCTATCCAGCTTTTTCTCTTGTTTGATACCTGCCTCTTCCTCCCTTTCCCAGACTCCCTACTCACTTCATTTCACAAGCGTTCCTTTGAGTGAGTGTAAAGAAAAAGAGAGAGAGAGAGAGAGAGAAAGGGAAAGACGATCTAGTCTAAAGTAAGCAAGTAAACACACAAAAGATGTGGGAGGAATATGTTTCTTGATGTGGCATTCAGTCGTGTAAAAGAAATTCACCCCACTTTCATCACTCCTTATTACTCTCCCATAACATCACTACCCATACCTTATATTTGCATTTCCACGGAGTACAGCAATTCATGTAAGGCAGTTTGGAACCCTTGCACAGTTATAGAAACTGAAACTGCCATGTTATGTGTACACTTAAGCAAGTGCCATGATATGGAAAATGGTCGTTGGATTGGTAAAAAAATACACTTGGAAATTGTACCTTTATGTGCCTACCTACTACCCACCTATCAATCCACCTACCTTGCCCCTCTGCCTACTTGCACATTATATCCATCACAGAGGGGAAAAGTATTATAGGTCCCTATACCTATATGAATTATAGGGATCGGCTAGATTGGCACAAAAAGTGCACAGTCAGTTTCAATGAGTTTTTAATGAGTTTCCAACGAGCGTTTGAAGCTGATGCGGTTCAATTTTACCCACTTCCCTCTCCCTGTGTGAATGCCAATGGGAACGGTGTGTGATGCTCCTACTATTTTTGATGTAGTATATATTCCAACTGGAGGAGGATGAGGATACAAATTTTAGTAAAAATTTAATAAACCTTAGACACGATTCCAAATGTAATGCTTTGTGAACGAACGTACGAACATAATATGGGAAGCGTTCACGCTTCAATGAATTTACGTATGTGTTATATATTTTCACTTTCACCTACGCTTAAAATATATTCCACCGTGATGATACCCTTTTTTTGTGTGTGTGTGTGTAACGGAGACGGATTTAGGGCGGCTCCTCTTGATCCACTTTTCTCCATCACCAGTCCATTATTTACATGAAACATGTCAGGGGAAAGGTATAGGGTTTGCTTGAATGCTTTTGCGACTGGCTGGAACTCTTCTCCGGCTGGAATGATGAATCGGTTTACCTGTGAGTCAGTGAGGGAGGGAGAAGTTTAAAAGGAGTCAATGCAGAGGAAACCCTCCTGGGTATAGTTTACTGCTACCTTACAGCTTTACAGGAAGAAGGATTGTCTAGTCTGCTCTTTTTCACAATTAACGGCAACGGGAATGCATTTATTATCGGCATCACGTGACTCCACCATTCTTCCGTGGATTTAGATCGGAGCACAATAAAAACTTCTTGCTTTCACAAATTTTAAGACAGTTTGTTTTCTTTCTCGTAAAACAAATACATTTAAAGGGACTTTCCCTTTCCTTCTATGAATAGTCATTCTGTGCTCGTGACATGCATACAAATACATGGTACAAGAAAGAGCAACCGGAACAAGTGAAAAAAAAGAAAACGAAAAAAAAAAACGTTCCTACAAATTTGCAGAGCATAGAGCGTGCAAAATTCGATTTAAGAAAGATCAGACATATTATGGCCGGGGCTCCATCCATTTCTTGCAGAAATGCTTTTCAACGTGTCCCTTCTCCTTCTTCCCCGCTCATCCTTCCCAACTTGATGGAAATCTCTGGATCAAATAATTCTCCAGTTATGCTATTTAAATATACATAGAGATGGCTGGATCTACTTATTTCTCACCATTTTATTTCATGCCGTAGTAGTAGAGTAGGACCGGGAGAGAGTGGGAGAAAGGAGAGGATGCCCACGCTGCGATAACTTCCCATTTTATAGCAGAGAAAAAGTACAATATATGAGTACAGGAGCAGCAGAAGGTTGCTGAGACACTCCGGTGGAGAACGTGTGCCTTTGCTTTAGCTTTCTCCGAATGAAAGTGATAGTGATAGGGAATCTCGCTCGCACTTCATTCATATCACCATTTCCCATCTAAAGAGATATCAGCATGCCCCTCCAACCCTTTTATCCTTTCCATCCGTGGCGGCGGTGGTGCATGCTCGTATCCCTATCAGCAATTCCACATCCGTCCTTATAGTCCATTACAATAAAATGGGTATAGTGTGGAAACTATGGAGTATTAATGGGAGGGAAACTACCCGAACAAAAAATAAAGAAAGAGTGAAAACCGGGACAGAGCCCGTCTAACTCCCTCCAAAGACTACGTATATAACGGCACTGTCCTCCTCCGTGGAAAATACATGAAATATTATGCAACTCCCTACCATATAATCAATATACTATCAAAGAGTATCAGTTGTTACCGACCATCATCTTCGCATCATCATCCATGGCACAAACGGATTATTGGACTCACACGTGTTCATCCTCCCTCCTCATAGAGGAATTATATACATACCTAAGATGAGGAGGAATTGGGAGTGTGAAATGAAATATAGTGAGGGAATCCATAAGGGTTATAGATAGTACTTTATGTACATTATCTACTTACTTTATAGTTAGTTGTAGGTGGAATCTTTTGCCGCTATCCCTTTCATCATCATGAATCAGTCGGCGGTGTATCTATATCTCTGAAGCGTTTGGTGAGGCCACCGCCAAGTCCAAGTATCGCTGTGTTTCTCAGTTTCTATCTATCTAACTCCCTTTCCCTCTTCCATTATCAAACACACTCTCTGCTGCCATCGTCTTCTTTAGTCCTTTTTTTCCTTCTCAAACACCAGCACCAACCAGTGCCTGCCTGCCTATCACTATCTGTTCTACAGAGAAAGGGTTTTGTGAGGACATGAAAGATAAATGCAAAAAAAAGAGAAAGCTGTTAGACCTCACATGGATGGATACTAGGTGAAAGAGATGCTAAATTATCTTTCTTCCCAAACTATCCCTTCCCTCTATACAAACTTTAAAAGTAGGTATGGACATCATGGGCATCCCATCCCTACTCTAGCTAAGGCCGTGTCTCTCCCTCCCTGTCTATGCCTTGCAAAAACCTTAAGCTTAAGTGGGAGTAATACAATCATCCATTAGATTATACGCAATCATTTGGTTTCTTTCCCGGAGAGCTATTTTCTCTCTCTGTCTCTCTCTCTCTCTCCACTTTTGTGATGCTATATTCACTATTGAGGATGGGAAATGTGAGAAATGGAACTAGGACTTTAATGGAAAAAGCAGGGTATTGTTTCTAGTAATAACAGTTCTAAAAAAAGTTACAACTGGCAATCATTCCGGTAAAGAGCTATTATAACGAAGAAGGGAAAAAACGGGAGTCCACACCTATGAACTTTTAGACAGGAAGAATATGTGCATTTTCTTTGAATTGTAATCACCAGCATTAAAAGCCTGATGATGATGATGATGATGGTATGGTGATGATGAGGACGTTCCAAAGAGGAGAAAGCCAAACATCTATTACTCCTCTACATTTAATGCCTACCCTACCGCTGCTGGAGCCACACTTGGCATAAAAAAACTAGTGGATTCTAGTATGAGGGATTCACAAAAGACAGAAGTCCTTTTTTACCAGATCGATATAACATAGTTGTGATTGGTAGACTTCGACTACTACCACTGCTTCACTAGATGGGCAGGTTAACTCAACTCAACTCACTCACTGGCATACCAAGATGTCTCCTCTTCTCCTCCGATCCTCGTCGCATGATGTCTGCAAGTTGAATGTGAAAATGCAACGTGGGCTTAGTGAATGTTTGGCAATAGGAATTAATGAGGGGGTTATAGCGTTCTGGAAGTGCAAACAGACTACACGCACAACTAACTACACCCTCCGTGTCCTCCACACCACTCCCAGTCCCAATCAAATGAATACCTATAAAGGCTCCACCACACATAGCATAGTGTAGTCAGTCGATGAATAATGCCCTTTAAATTTCCTATCATTCATGAATCCCTTTTGTTGAAATAAATTTAGATTCAGGAAGGACTCAGCTCGGAATAAAATTCACTTCCCTTCCACCAACACATATCACATCATGTGAAAAAAAAATATGAAGGGGTGGATGGAGTAGGGATAATATGCATATGAATTTGTGTGCCCATTTTAATATTGGAGCTCATGCATGCCATGGATTGAGCTAAAAAGCAACCAGTCATCCAACCAACCAACCAACCAACCAACCATCCATCCATCCATTATCCTTCTATATGGCTTCCTTCCTGATTTCCCTCTCTTAATATTGCATTTTCTTTGAAGTTTTTTTTGCCTTCTTCTCCAAGCATTGCGTGCATTTCTGCAAGACTAGTCAGTTGAAAAGGATGAGGTTTACCTTTTATCACAAGTGCTTATTCCTTTCCTCCTTTTTTCTCTCCTTTTAACCAAAGGAAGCAATCGGATATTTCAACCCAGAGGCTTCTTCTTCTTTTTTCGCGAAACACTCTTTTCATTCTCAATCTCCTCCACTCATACCACATGCCCTTGCCAGTAATAGTGATGGTGGTGGTTAGAGGAATACAACTTATATTTGTACACTATTTATGTCTAGTGCACGCGTTCACCATTATCATCCCTTCTCCTCTTCTTTTACAAACGATGGAGTTCATCTAATCTATTATGACTCAACTTTTTTTTTTCAGAGAGGAGTAGTCTATACCCAAACTTCTTTTTTGATTCAACCAAAAAAAAACGGGGAAAAATCCGGCGTTGCGTTCCTCTTTCCTTTTTCCCAACTACCTTTTCTTTCCTTTACTATCTCTCTCTCTCTTTTTACGAGAGTTGGATTGGACTCAACCACACAACAGTAGGAATTACGTTGGTCTTTGGTCAATCGTTCTGGAAATCAATCCTGAGAAGGTTCTCTCCTTCAAGATCTCTGTCCTTCACTCACCCTCACCCATGGAAGGAAGGAACATCATACTATGTGGTTACTTAGGTATATGGCAAAACTACACATAGTTATGGATACAGTAACAAGAGATAGGGACGGGAAAAGGAGTGCTGCCACAAAAGGAATGGGGAAAGGGAATGAGGATGACACAACAACCATTATTACCTCGGCTTCAACCATCCATACACTTTCTCCTTTCCGAGTTTAGAAGTTACCTTAATCCGAATGGAAGTGAAATACGTTTATTGTATTTTTTCCCAAGCATACTAAATCTCCCCACGAGAAAAAAATCAACGCTGCAAGAGATAAAGTTGCCAGAACATGCGTGTAAATTTGTACACCACAGCGGAATAGGGAAGCCAAAAAAAAATTGGCCATATCTTCAATTCAACGAACGACATGCAATTTTTTTGTGCAAATAGTCCAGCCAACCATGTCAATAGCATTTTGCCACAGTGGAAGAAAAAGAACAATGGGCAAAGACAACGGGAAATTGGAGTGTGATTGTGATGATGAGCGAATGAGACGGTGTTGTTCTCGGAGGGCTGGCCATTTTTTTGGGGAATTTTTCTCCATTGAATGTTTAGTTTTTCCTTTCCGGTTTCTCCATCAGACCTTAATTCATGTTTGTTTTTCGTGGATGATGATGATGATGTACATTATTTCTGGGAAACCCCTCCCACGATTACCAAAAGGAGGGGGAAGGTTTTACAGTTTTTATTATTTATAAAAGGTCCTGTTCCTCCAAAGACTGTCGCTAGCCGTGTAAGTTGTATGTAGCATGTATATACTTACTTCCTTCACCTCAAATATTTGTTTAAGCCCCCCACTTTTCCCTCTTTCAAAACAAGTAAAATGGAGCTTGTTTGTCATTTTGATACCGTTGAATAACTTCATAACTCAAAATCAACATCGACAGGACTCCTCCGTCTAGAAAGGGCACTCTCTCATCTCATCTTAATGCGCCCCTTTCAATATGAGCATACCAAGCAGATTCTTTCCTGTCATATTTTTAACTTTTTTGGTAAGCTGGAAAATGTTGAAAGATCTTGATCTTTGCCAGCAGATGCCAAAGAAAGGGCTACATTTTTAAAAGGACGGGAGAGCTCCTTTCCTTGCATAATTACTTGACACACAGAGAGAGAGAGGCAGAGGACTTGCCCCGAATAAGTTATTCAGAAGAGTGTAGTCGACTGGGTTGGTTAGATTGCCTATTAGTTTATTATAAGCAGGGAGGGAGCTCCTCCGTCGGTAGTCCATATTATCCAGTCCCCTTTCTCTCATCTATCAACAACTTACAGCCGGGGAAACCTCATTATTTTGCCTAATTGTATTGTCAGCTTACTTACTACTATCCGCCTTCCTTGTCTCTTCCTCAAGGAAATTCCATTCTTAAATATAAATATATCCCTCCATCCTCCTTCTTCGTTTTCTGTTGTGCTTAGCGTTTTCACGCAAGGAAAACGATTTTGGTCGACCACCGTTGGAAATGCGGGCAGAGCCAGTGGAACATCCGAACGGATACGCGAGTCATCCATACACAAACACAAACTGAACTGGAGAAAGTAAGGATTGGTTTCCCATCCATCTCTCCACCACCACTCATCTACTCCTCCCTGTCGATCCTGTTCCTTGATACTTTCAAAGTAAAAGTAAGTACCGAAGCAACTAAGCACATGTTATACATTTTCCTGTGCTAGCCTCCTCGTCCTCTGCAGGAAAAAAATCCTGGTAGGATGGAGATTGGAGGAATGCTTATATCACTGTACTAGGGGTTCCCTCCATAATCCGATTTAAATTAAATTATTCAAACAGATCTCCCATAAATTCATTCTCATTCATTGTGGGAGTGCAAGTAAAGTAGGGAAGGAAAATTTACATATGCATTCCTATCATCGTCATGATCATGATATTGGTAAATAGACTGGCATGATTTGCAAGCTTCCCTGGTCTAGCTTTCTCCACCCTTTGGTTATTGATGATATTGATGAATAAGCCGAGTCGTCAGGAGCAGAACTACTTTCACATTTATATTCCATTTAGTTCCTCTCGTATCAGTTCACTCTTCCCATTTCCGACATTCCGTTACTCAAATTGGGTTTATGTAGTCCGCAGACGAATTTCATTCGGGAAAATAATATTAAACTGATTTATTTTGCGTGCAGGAATTTATTAGCTCTGCCGCAAAGTTTTATTGTGTGTTTTAATACATTTTACGTAAATGAATAATATATAATGGAACAAGTTGGTTTTCCTGCCCATATATTTTTAAGAATGTTGTTATTTGACTTGCTAAGTAGGTAAATCCATTAAATAACGCATACTGCATTGGAATAAAGTCATATTGTACTTAGGTAACTAGCTTCCCATGCCTTTTAACTGCAGAACCCTTACCAATCCAAATATATTATTTTGTGACAACATAAATAAGTACACGGCGGTTTGTGAAATGGCAGCTGGAGAAAGAATGAGTTAAAAGTCAGTTTTACAACCTCAGCCGTTGTCATCGCATTTCCAATTGCTACAAAGCAAAGCAGTTAAGATTTTTTTAGAACGTTCTTCCCCTCCACCAATAAAACTAACAGAGAATTGTTATTCGTTAAAATATTTAAGAGGAAAGAGATAAATCTCATGGTACTTAACTACCATGCGGCGCACCAACCGTAATTTATATAGATCGACAATGGGATATTTTTCTTCTTCTTCTTCGGATTTTTTTTTGGTAGATGGACCATGAAAGCATTTATTTATTTATTTAGAGGCTCATTTATAAGATAATGTGGATTTTCAATTCCTTCAACTTCTGTTTAGATTTTCCTATACCTCCGTGAGGAAACCATCAATCGGAAAAAGGGTACTTAAGAAAGCGTTCGAGTGTGAAGTTAGCGCTATCTGGTTGAGAGCCCAAATGGATTACTGAGGTCGTTATCTCAACCATTTTTCCCTATGTCAGAAAGCTTTATGACCTACTTGGGATCAATACAATGAGCCAAAATAACGATAAACCTTCGTTTCATTCTAAAGTTTAGACATTTTTCCATCCGGACAGACAAAAGAAATAAAACAAGCTCATTCCTCAACGATGCCCCTCAAAATTACGAAATACTTTAGAATTACCTACGTACTCCTCCAATTGATTGTTACATCATTTGTGGACAGCCCCTTCACTTACATTTCACACAGACATAAAAAAAACTGTGTGCATGAACGTACACAAGAGACGATTAAGTACGTCCAGCCATTTATTTCCCTCTTTTTAGTTTCTGAAGAACCATTTTGTGTCCTACTTTTATGTTTGAGCTATTCCCATAGTCATGACTATAGTGTGTTCCCTTTTCCTTAACAGGAACTTTCCTTCGATTGAACTGTTCCAGGCTTTTGGTTCAACTGTTTGCCAGTTTGCTCCTTCATACTCTATCATTTCCTGTCGTTTAACCAAGAAGTTCTGAACTTTTTTTTTAAAGGCGGGCGCAGTATTTTTTTTATTTATAAAATCAGGAAGCAAAGGTATCGTTCAGTTCCTGTCATTTTAAACTAGCCATTTGAGCAGTCAAATAACTGCTTCCTGAGCTATTATTCTTCTTGTTCATTTTTGAGGTTCATGTTAAGTTAAACTGGGATATGGAAAAGAAAGGTGCCTGCGTCCCACTTGAGAGGATTTGTGTACGCTTAGGAAAACTCTTAATCTTGCAAATTTTTAAGGTTTATGTAAAAGGTAGCTTACAGTACCAGCACCCAGTTTCCAACCTCTATTTTAGCAGATGAATAAAATGCTCGACCAACGTTTGTTTGCCGTCAACAAACACAATTTTATCAAGTGGCTGTAGAAAAACAGAAAGAAGATAATTTGATGTCGTATTTCTAAAGAAGTGGACCATCCAGAACATTAACAATAAGCATGACTCGTAGTGGGGAATCCGGAATCAATCATCCAATGTTCAATATATTTGAGGAGATCGAATCGAACAAACTTTTAGGTTAGTACCAAATTAACATCATCCATTAAAAAATATATGTAACACAAGCCATGTGCGGTATTTGTTTATGTTCGTACGTTTTAACGAAGCAAAACATGTAAGTAATAGAAATAAAGTATACACATAGTTCCAGCTATAATCCTAACCCGACCCACGAGCCTCCCGAGGTCACAGTTTGTTTTAAAAACTGAAACAAGACCTTTCTGGGCTCCGTATTTTCAGATGCATGGAGAGATATTAACAATGTTTGTTCTCTGTGGGAAGTCATCGATCAATCTCAATATTATGAAACGCTGCATGAAACACAAATATTTTTCCCCTCCACGCAAATTCGGGAAGGAAACCAGCTTTCCGTTGTTGGTTTGTTGTTTTTTGTCTTTCTGGATGTTGTTGTTGTTGGTGGGAGTCAAGTCAGTGGGATTCAAATTAGGCATATTATTCCGGCCTAGCTACTGCTGCCTCCCAACCAGATTCACACACACAAGCTATATATTTCCATTAGGCGTGGGAACTAACTCATTTAAGTTGTGCTTATACCCCCCCCCCACCTTATTTGTATCGAGTTTATATTATTACCATCCAAGGAGCTTGGAGAGAAAAGTGTCCTCCTCGTGACTATAATTTATTACCAAAGAAAATTGACTTTCTCCGATTCTTCCCATGGGCTGCCTCGCCATTTGCTTGATAACTTTAGACTTGCTATATAAACTGCTGTACTGTCATTCGGACGGAGGGGGAAGGGAAAACCCGGAAATGTAAAAAGGAACTTAAGAAGTCCTACAATTTTCCTGGCCAACAACTTACAACTTGTCCTAGAAATTGGGCAAGAAGGGGAAGGAGAAGAAGAACAACTCGGATGCTTTCTCTAAAGGGGAGAACGGAACGGAACATCATCATTAGCAGCCACAAATGCACCAAAAACCAACAACGGAAGAAAAGAAAGCGCGTTAGTTATGTGATGTGATGTGTACTCACTTCCCTTTTTCTCCTCTTCTTCACAGCCTACTGAGCATTATTATCATCCGAATCCGAAGATACGTACATACACGTAACAATAAATAACGGTTGTAGCAATGCTGGAAGTGCTACAACATCCAAGTTATTTTCTTAGGCCCCTGGTTGCTCTCTTACAATTTATTCACTGGTCTCCTGGCCTCTGTCTCTCTCTCTCTCGAAGCCAGCAACAGTCTGCTTTTCTTTTTCAAAGATCAACTCACGGACAGATGATTCCTCCTTGTTCCCCTTCACATAATTTTTTCTTCTCTTGCGGTAAGAAAATAAATGTAGTGTCTAGCAATGCATCAAATATGTATGTATCCCATCCCATGTTCCATAGTTCCATCCAAGCAAGGACAGGGATATGGAGGGAGCAGAAGAACTCTCCTGAAAAAATAAAATGGGGGGCAGAGTTGGTAGCCAAGGTGTTTGGAACATCAGTGGAAAGATATTCAGTGGACTTTAACAAATATGAAGGAAGGGAAAAAAATGGCTTAGCTCTTTTATTTCGCGTGCAGAACTCTCTCTCTCTCTCTCTCTCTGGAATAAGCTTTCTGTGTCGGAGTCGTCGGAGAAAGAAACAAACAATTTAAGAATCACGTAAAAGCGGTTTTTCTTTACCATCGTCATCATCATTTATCTCCAAACACATAACACGCTCATGTACTTCCTTCATGTTGTGTTTGCTGGGAGGCGTAATAATACAGATCATATATTGAATGTATCATGTACATGTACAACTGTCAAATATAATTTGCACCGGGAACACAATATGCGTACCATACCATACCATACCCACAGCCATGAACAACTTTCCCCTTCTGCTGTGTGTAGTTTTTTTTCTTCTTCCTCTTTTTTTCCCTCCGACTTTCACTTTACTTTACAGGACGGAGAAATTCTTAACATCCGTGGCTCAGCGGCAGTAGCAATTTACTTTCAGAAAGCACTAAATAGTTTTCATGATCTTATAACATGCAATCCCTTTACATCACATCACGGTGAGCCATTATCCATATTATATTTTTTTTTATAAACGTACCATCTACCTTTTTTATGATATAAAACAAGTTGCTGCGCTGCGGAGAAGCACACGGGACCGGGAGGGGGAAAAAATTGGGAGAGCCTGGCTATTTGTTTCGTTTTTGAAAGGTTAAAATTATTGGCTGGAGTCGTGACTGGAATGGGAGAGAGTTGGGATAGGAATATAGCGCTTTATCCTTATTTCAAGTAGTAGCCCTTACTCATGTAGCCATATTTTATCAGATAATACGTAAGTGCTTGTTCTTACCACACTTTACACATTTTTTTCAGTGTCTCTTCAGTTATTGCAGTAGCCTGAGCTATTTAGCTTTTGCATAGGTAGTTGAGTATTTATAGAGACTAATTTTGGATAGGCACGCATGCAGCCATATCAGTAAAATTCTGTGAAAGTCTGCGAGTCTGAAGATGCCATTTTGAAAAGTAGGTTATCATCAGTATCAGTTAGAAATTCTTTCAAAATGGAACTTTGGCCAAGAGACATTTTCCCAAAAAATAGAGACATTTAATTTTTTCTGCAATGCTAATCTCAACATAACATTCAGGATGAAAGTATAAGATCTGCTGATCTACTTAATTCCTGATCTGAAAACAGCTCTCTATTATTACGAAACAGCCCTGTTGAGAAGTACCAGGACAATGAATTCGTCGGAGCGGAACAACAAGATCAGTTGAATATAAAAAAAGTCCTTTACAAAACTCGTAGTATACATACCTATGTGTATAATATACAATTGATGAAAGGGATAACTTCAGTGCTAGGTAAAAAGTTTAAAATGAAATGAAAATGCTGCTGTGAAGCACACACAACACAAAACCTATCTTGGAGAAAAGGGAAAGCAAGTATACAAAGTGACATAAGATATATGAGACTTCTTGGAGGCAGCGGAGGAATTTGTTTTTTCCACTCGTTGAACTGGCATGGCATTCTATATACAGTCATTTGAAACAGTTTCCAAGTCCCTGCCGCCTTTTATGCTTATTCCAGTTATTTAAAATAGAGCTAGGGCTATGTTATGACACGACCATGTTTCCTATCTACAACACGTACTAAAGCAAACTGAAGCATTGGGTTGGACAATTGGAGGAGAGAATGGAACAGGAATGAAGAAAATCATGTTCCATGTTATACAATCCCTTATTAGGTCTATTACATCGGGGGGAAATATGAACTTTTATATTGTCAACTGCTCATTTGGAGGGATTTCAACGGTGGGAGAGAACACCCTGAGATATCATCTCGGAAAAAAAAGAGCTCCCTAGGGCCTCTGCAGTACGCTCCATTTTTTCTACCAGGAGGAGGTGGAGGAGGAAGTCACGTTGTAATATCGGTAAGAAAGTAGGAGTAATATGGTCTATATATAGCACCACCACCACCGCTACCATGTGCTTTACTTATAACATCATGTGCTGGGCTCTGGTCATCATGTGAAAATAAATTCAAGTGAGAAAAAAGTAGTTCCACTATTTTTTCTTCTTCTTTTTTTTTTTTCTTTCATGGTGTGTAATGCAGCAGGGGAAAGTATGTAGTAACAAAACCGTCTACAGCTCCACTTAAAAAGTCCGGACACAAACAATAAATTACTTGTCACAACATCCCACCACCAGTTCATTATAGTCTGATGGTGGTGATTGTGTGAGTGTGGCTGGCAAGCTAGTATCTAATGTAATGTGTGTATTTATTATGTGCTCTTTATTCTTACAGTGAAAAAAAACTATCAATGAATGAATTTAACGGATAGTTTGGATTTGATTTATAAATATTCTTTAGCCAACTTATCTTAAGCAAAGTGAATGAAACTTTTTAAAGGATTTTTTAGAGGGGGTTAAGTTAAATGCTCAAAGTTTAGTTTGAAGAATGGATAGTCAACGAGGGCTGAAATGGGCAAACTCATGCAGTGCTGCAGCGGCGCTTCAAACACATTTTCCAACTTGCTAATCAGCACATTTTCTCTTCTCTGCTTTACAAAAAAAAACGTTTGAAGTAGGGCACACTTCCCTATAATTTTTGTACTACATACTATGCCTGGAGTAAAAGTTATATTATTATGAGTCATTGTGATATGAGATGGGATGGAGGAATTGACACAAAGAAGTTTCACATTATCATGAGTCCGATAATCCGAAGTGGACACAAGAGTGGGCATGCCTGACATGACTTCTCCTTTCAACTTGAGTCAGCTTCAGCAAAGCCACGAAAAAAAGTTTAAACCACTTTTCTCCTAGTTTAGACCGCATCCATTTTCGAGCAACGAGCATGGATGGACGTGGGGAAGGAAGAGAAGGAAACCGATTTTTGTTGTGGTTGTGTTAGTTTTTATTAGTGCTATAAATGAATTTGGATTGGAGTTGGATGGAAGTTTTTTTATCGTAGATTTTTTTTTGCTATTAGATACTGAAGGTAAAAGCGGAGGTAATAGTTTGGAGGAGTTCTATTGGAATCGGCTTTCCATTGGAAACAATTATATACTATGTATCGTACTTCTTTTCGGAAACTAATGTTTTTCAAAACCATACAATTAATACAATTAATTGTTTAAATTAAGTCTGAAAATGCAATTCATTAAAAAACGTATTATTCTCTGATAGAAGTATAATACAATCCTGTAAACATGATCTGCTTTCTATTTTGATCTACCTTTTTTTTTGCACCGGTGCGTCAACTCGGAACGAAACTGTCTGCTTCATTGTGCACACGCGGGGTTAAGCAAACTTCCAGTGTGTGCTTGTCCTCTTTGTGTGTTCATGAATGGGGAAGATATATATTCATTCCCCCCTCTACCTTTTCATACGACACGTTCTCTTCGGTAAATGATGATGTGTCAAAGTCGCCAGGTCAACATTCAAACTGCTTGGTAGTTAGTTCTCCTTTGAATAATGCGGTTTCGTTGAATTTTTAAGGGAGTGGAAAGTTTAACATGGGAGGCTGTAGATTTACTCACTTATTATTATTTTGTTAGTGATTGTCCACATCATGTAATAATAATAAAAAGTTCTGCTTTCTCTTCATTCATAGCATATAGCTTGCTATTTTTTTCTCTTGTGCTGGCTACTACTGAATGTTATATGGGCTACACGGGAGGGAACTACATACATACACCAGTATAAATGGTCTTTTTTTTGACTGACAGAAGCACGCTTTCTTTCCATCTCTCAGCTGCTTTCACCTCAATGGGAAAGCATAAATAATGGAAAATATCATTTACTTATGTCAACCATGCAGTTTAGTTTAGTGAGCAAGGAAGGGAGACTGTGACTGTGACCGATGACGACCACCAGCATTTTTCTTTTTTAACTATCCTACCTGCTACGGAGATTGACAAAAGGTCAATTTCACTTCACTTTATTACATGTACAGTACATTACAGATAACTATTATATAAAGGACATGCAAGAAAAATAGTTAAAAAAAGAACTTGACTGACTGAGAGAATGCATTTAAAATTTTTTTTTTGGTTTATTACCGGAATTCCTCCGCTATTTAATTTTTTTAACCTGAGAAAGGAAGAGCACCAACACGTCAACTCCCAAACAAAAAGATAGAGTAGTAGACGGAGTGGCTTAACAGTAATTACCAGAGACGGTGAAGACTTCGAGTGGAACATGAGACAAAAGAAGGAGCACCGCTTGGAGTCAGTGGAGTACGCACTCCTTCACTTGAAGTTGAACGCAACCAATTAACGGGACAGCAGCAGCTCCAGAAGGAGGAAATGTAGGTTTACGGGGGAATAACTCTGCAAAGGCAGCGTATGCAATATGATATGATATGATATATGTACGGAAGTATTTAAAACTTTTACTTTACCTTCGAAGAAAAAAAAATATTGAGGGTGGAGGTGGGAGAGCGTAAAAAGATAATGATAAAGGAGAAGTCGTACAGCTTTATTTCTTTCCTTCCTTCCTTCCTTCCTGCTTGCTTCTCCAAAGTCCTTTTGTACTCCGGCGAGGTAAACGTCGTGTAGTATCAGCAGTATATACCGGTATATCTCACACAACAACATGCACGACTCGACTCGTCATTCTCCCCTCACTTTCACTTTCAGATTGAGATTTGGTGGGTGGCTGGTGGAGAAAACTCAAAGTGTCGTCTTGTAATCTTCAGTCATTGACTCAAGTTAAGACAGATTTGGGAGACTATTGCCGGCCATGCCATTTAGCAGGGTTTGAAGTTTTTTTTAGTTGTTTTTTTATTCCTCCTCTTTCTCTCTCTCTCTTGCTACTTTAACTTTCTCCGTGGAACTTAAGTCTTGGAGGAGAACGGCAGTGTTTTTTCCTCTTCGACAAGTTAAGTGAAGGAAACCACTTTTCTTCTTGATCTTCTTGTCTTCATCCCTTCCTCTATAAGGTTCACGCTCGTTTTTTTTCAAGACTTAGAAAAAAGTTTCCTCTCTTGCTGTTGGCATGCCACTGCCGTTGTCGATATTAGCTTGTGGAGCTCTCTTACAAACTGTGCAATTTTGCTTTGTGTACAGCCCTTCTTGTTGGTGAACTTGGTTCAACTTGCTTTCTCCGGGAGGGATCCGATCCGATGCTATTATTGTGGCTGGCTGATGTATACGTCTGGCCGTGTCAATAGCGATGATATGCGTTTTGGAAGTGAATCCTTGGGAACCGTGTCACCCAACGTTGGGGAGTGAAGTGGAGTTGACTGCTGGGAAACTGCGATGTTGGATACTCGGAAATTCTAAATAGAAGTTTTGTGTCTGATGCTGATCTGCACCTTTTTCTTTCTTTCCCAAAAATAAAAAAGTTTCTCTTGTTTCTAGGTTGAGTGGCCCAAGTGGAGTATTGAAGATGGAATAAAAAACTTTGGATTTTATTCTCGTCTTCTTCTTCTTTATTCTTACTTTTTCTCCTTTACTTTGTTCGATTTCCCTCTGCCTATTTCACTTCGTCTTGTTAGTCACTGTGCATACGGCTGTCTTTCTGACTGTCGATCTAGCCCCGGCTATGTATGTGTGTAAAAAAAGTGTGTTGTTGCCGATGAGAAAGCAGCAATGCTACTACTGCTCTTTTCCTCTGCTCATAGTCCTTCTCCCTTGACATTCCTTCCACAATGGTGAGGTCACCAACTGCTCTGCAAAAATTGAGCTGTACTGGCTTCCCTCCTTCTTTCTTTCTCCCGTGCTAGCAGCAGCAGCAGAAGCAGCCAGTGAACAGTCTACTCTAGTTCCAGTCCAACACGGCTTCTGCTTTCTCCGTGGAAAGGAAAGTGATAGGGATTTCGCTGCCGACTTCCCAGTTCCTATGTTCATGTATGAAATGTGCTCCTGCCTGGTTCTCTCTCATCGTCGTCAGTCTGTATGGGGAAAAAATGTGAAGATACACCAGCCATTCCTTGCAGCCAAATTCCTCGTGAATCCTTTACCCTATTATGCTTCACTTACCACAAAAGAGGACCAAAGTTTTTTGTTGGATCTGGATCCCTTTTTTCCATCGATATCCAGACTAGGTATGCTTTCCATCTCCACATACCTAGTAGTCACTTTATTACGTATAGCGAGCCAGGTAAGGAAGCAGACAAAGTTTTTGGGATGGGAAGAAGCTTTACTCATCATCTGAGAAGGAAGCCGATTGATCAACCTTTCTCTTTTCCCAAATTTTCCGTTCCTAATAGCGGAACACTTCTGATCTCATTTCCTCTCTTTGGAAGCTATCCTACAAATAATCGTCAAATATAATTTACGACGCATGACTAGCCTAAAAGGTAGTCTGTAAAGTGGATTCATCTTTTGAAAAAGATAATTGCTCATTTTGTTTTTTAACTGAGTTGATAAATTGATAAAATTCAGGCTAGTCCTTTTAAATTTATTAAACTGATATTAACTGGATTCTCCGGTTTCTTTATTATGTTGATCCCCTTCCAGAGTTATGTTCTTCATTAAACTCACCGAAAAATATAGACTCCTTTTCTCTCTCTGACATTCCTCCCTGAGAG
>JAQGAI010000208.1:0-24449 GCA_034696905.1 Lepidocyrtus violaceus | reverse complement strand
GGTTTTATAACGGCCCTTTTTTCATCAACAAACAATAGGCTTCATTTTCATTTCCGCCATCATATCTTAATTTAAAACGAAAACTGAGTCATTTCACTATTTTTTCCGGAAGAGAAAATGTCACGGTTGGAAAAAAGGATAGAAAGAGGGGAAAGAGAAAGCTAACAAAAAAGTTTGCATATTTTCACATTATTCTAATTCCCCTTTTTTCCATTCAAGTTTACGTTTTTATTCAAAAGTTGATGTTTTATGTGACATTAGTCCTTCCCTTTTCTCTGCAGAGGAGAAAGGCTGGAGGAGTGGTAAATAGCTATTGAAACAGTTGTTAAAAGATACTCACACAGCGATAAAAGAACACCATGAATTGTTTGGAAAAAGGAGGAAAGCGAATTGTAATAAGTTCTAATGGCTAATTCTTGTAATAACTTTTAGTAGTAAGTAATGATTGTGATGAAGTTGAAATGGCGGTGGCCAAACTATTATTTTTTCTTTTTTTTTGCAATGCAGTTTGGGTCTGATTTTCTGGTGTTGGTACAAAGTGAAATTTATCCTTTCCTTTTTTGACAGTGTAAACAATTGTGGTTATTGAGCACAATGCAGATGCAGTTGTTTCATGCACTCATAAAACAATGAATTTGCAAGTTGATGTAGGAACGTTTTTTTCACGTTGAATTAGAATCCGTTTTGCACCATTTTAGGATGAAACTCAAAAAATATATCGGAAATGGAATGATTTATCGTGAGAAAATTGACGAGAAACATATTTATTTATCAGACTCGACGTGCATGACAAATGCAAGGAGAAACCGTTCCACATAACCACATTTCCATATTATCATCATCCCCATTCACTATTCATCTCACGTACCGAAACATCTTGGCTACCGAGGAATTGAACAGCAAATGTTTCCCCCTCGAGGGCATTCAGTATCTTCATGGAATACTTGAGTTGTCCCGCCTCAAACAGGATGGCTCCGAACGGGTTCTCGAAAACTGGGGAAAACACAGCAAAGCATCTCTTTTCCTGTGGATAGAAGAAGAAAAAAAAACATCAGCAAAGGGAAAAAACAATGTATAAATCGTGTCATCCCATTTTTTATGGACACCTTGTTTCCATAATTTTCCCTTGGAACTTACAACAGGAAATGGTGCACTTATGTAGGTAACTACTTTACTCAAATAGAGGGTCTCCTCCAGTCTCTACTTACTACTTATCTACAAAATTTATGTGTTATATGGAACATTCTCTACAAAGATCAAAATGTAATTTTTACATGTTACGCATGTATGACGCAAGCAGAAACAGAGTCAGAGCTCTCTCTCAAGTCGTTTTCTTTTTTTTGCAAATTCATCCGCCTTACCCAAGGAACGACCCTACTTACCTACTTTAAATGGCCGGGATTTTTATGGATTTGATAGTTCTTAAATATTACATAACGTAGCAATATATTCGTTTAAAGAAAAATATACGTACTCATAGGAATGCATGGATTGTACTGCGGACTTTAACGGGCTAGCTTGACTTGACACTAGCCAACCCATAAATTTCTAATGAATGGGGAGACCCCTACTCCACCTAAAAAAGGTACTCATGAGGGCAGAGGGAATGATAAAAAAAAGTTGAAGCTAACGTGAAGCCCACTAATAAATCGCAATGCAGTGACTCTCATTTCTGTTTTTTTTCTTCTTCTTCGGTGTTTTTACTACCTTCTTTAAGGCCCATTAGCGATACACTTGAGGGAAAGGCTTGAAGTGGGAAATATGTGTGCTTCTTCTAAGAAGCCACGTTCCGAGACTGCAGCGTTTTTCCGGGTCCCAAATGAAAAGAAAATCTTGTATTTTCTTTGTGTATTTATCCGTTTCTAAATAGTTTACTTCGGGGAAAGGAGCTCTCTCAATGAGTCGTTAAAGGTAAAGGAAGCATTAAAGGAATGTTGTCCCCACACGTCGTCCTCTCCTAAAAGGGAAACGAAGGGATTCTAGTCAGTGACAACGATCCTATGACCGATAAAGATTAAAGGATGGGATGGTACTGGATTGGAAGGTGATGTTCAAGTATCCACCATTTCATTAAGGATCATCCATAAGGAAGAATTACTGACGAAAGTGTCCTTTATTTATTGATGCTTCTCCGGATTTTATGTGTGATAATAATCATTTTCATTCCCAAGATGCTTATCTGGGATTTTTTTCTTTGGGTTTCTGCATAAATTGTGCCTCCTTCGTTGAGCTAACAATGAAATGGGAGCTGAAGTGGGAAATGTCAATTAAAACTAAATGACAGCCGTGATAGTCAAAAACTTCAAAAGGGAAACCATCTGCAAACTTGTCCCAAAAATATTTCTCAAATTCATCACGATCTTCTCGAAATAAATTGAAAAGAATGTTCATTTTCGGTTGTCAGCCAGAAAGAAAAACTCCTGTGGGATTGTCATATTTCTACTACTCAAGCAAGCGGCTTTCCTGCTGTCAATCGTCCGTCCCTTTTTCGCGAAAAAGGGAGACGGGCTGCTCCTACTTAACGACACTAGCATCATCACGGGCGCCACCCAAGGTGCCAATCATTTTTACGGATGGCTGCTAGTTAAAAGGGAGTCTCCCCTTTTAAACTCCATTTAA
Organism: Lepidocyrtus violaceus; assembly: GCA_034696905.1. Lineage (NCBI taxonomy): Eukaryota > Metazoa > Arthropoda > Collembola > Entomobryomorpha > Entomobryidae > Lepidocyrtus > Lepidocyrtus violaceus. The sequence continues at coordinate 21,830 of JAQGAI010000208.1, read as the reverse complement.
AGGGGATTGAAATTTTCTCTTTTTGAAAAATTATAAAAGCCCCATCATTCCATCGTGTCAAAGACACACACACACACACAAACCCGGAGCAGAACCAAAGGGGACAAAAACTGACGACGAGAGAGTAAATATTATATACGTTCGAGTCGTTCTGCAGTGGTCTCTTACTTTTCCCTCTTCCTGTCCTATTCACATCTTCTCTTCTCTCATTGTACGTATTCATGTTCTACTTTCCAAAAATACAAAAAAAAACACTACTCAACAAACTCATTCACACGAGCGGAGGGACCTGCCTGCATATTTTCACACATTTTCGTGATCATCCTAACACTTCCCCTATATACTTAGCACTTGGAAGACGCCTGATAATGATGTGGGATGGAGGGAAAAGTCTGCTCTTGATTCAGTTCAGGTTTGGAGTGCCTCCTTACCGAGAAACTTGGTCTTTAAGGCTAGGCTATGGATATGCTGGAGCAGGAGCAATGGGAAGACAGACCTCAAACGACAACTAGTACTTAAATGATCTATGAGATGCGTGACTACGACTATGAATGACTATCTTCTCCCATACTCCTTTTATGAATACATTAGAAACCCACACACAAGGAATAAAACTTGCTGTAGAATTGGAAAAGCATAATGATGATCATGATGATGATGATGATCATGAGGCTTGAGAAAGTTTTGGGAGAACGAGCCGGAGAAAGCAGAACAAAAAATCAAGAAGGGAAAGAAACAAATAATGGATTTTTATGTGGCTTCTATCGTATGCTCATGAATGAGTAGGGTTAAAGAGAAAGTCATGGAAGATTTTTTTTTCATTTCATCGTATCGTAAGTAAGGTGAGATATGGTTTTCTTGGGTAGAGACTTATCTATCTGTATATATGGTTGGGTTTCTCTGGTGGGATTGGAAATTTGCCAAAAAAATCTTTTTTCCCTTTCTTACCTCAGAGTCACATTCACATATGGATGGAGTAAATTTGACTTGGAAAATGCAGTCTTCATTGGAATCCTTAATGTATATGGACTTTTGTTTTGAGTCAAATGGGCAAAAAAGCGTGTCTGCCTTTGCATTGAGCATAAGTTCTCCTTGTAAATTGTATATCCTGTAGCCAGGCGAGCATGTAGTGTGTCCTTCAAGCAGTCCTATAAAAAATAGGAAGAAAAACAAACAAACAAAAAAATCACATTCCAGTTTCCGGTTATGATTTTCCTTCTAAATTTTACCATTATACCTACTTAAGTTAGTCGGGTTGGTTGCGTTAGAATAATACAACTTGTCATTTTTAATACGTCTGTGAATGTCATTCAACATGATTCCATTCATATTATACGGCCATTTTCAATCATTTCCATTTACCATTTTATTTTGTTTTAACTCATCTTCATTTTTTCAATTTTTTTAAAAACCTGTTCTTGGCAGATATAGCTTAGTTTTATTCAAATCACTTGAACCAGGCAATCAGAAGGCAATTAAGATCTATTCTTTTGTCAGATTCCTACCGGAGGATTATTTATTTTAGATGTGAGTGCATGATAAGGAATATTTGGCTGGCCTCCTCCTCCCCCTGTAAAAGATCTATTCCAATCCCCTGCCAACTACCCATTCAGGAAGAGGGATGGTCGTTACGAAAAAAAGAAAGAAAAATGAATCACTAGGACCATTACCCATTTACCATTTTACTTAACATATTATATGGTGTGTTCAATTGGCTTAATATTAGTATCGGCCCTACTTACCCCTTCCTTAAATAAATAAAAAAAATCAGCTTTCCATCCCAATCCGATTATTGAGAAGAAAACAACGAGGAGAAAGTTGTTTCCCTAATGCCTTCGCATGCCCTCGCCATCATGTCCGATCAAAATCAGTAGTTCTCTCTCTCTCCCTCTCTCCTGTCTGAGGTTTTTCTCCGGAGTTGGGTTTAGTTTCCCATTCCCCAACAGTAATTTGTAGTTTTACCTTTGCCAATGGAAAACCACATTAGCCTACGCATATGCTCAAGTGCTTAACGGAATTCGGAAGAGTTTTATTCTATCAGAGGAGCCATTTCCTCGAACTTCGTGCCAAAATAGGAAAACAACCGATGGCATACCTAAAGGGAATCGTGTTTCTGCATAATATCTCTCTTTCCTGTTGTTCAATAAATTCCAAACTGATTTCCTTCGCAGATATGCGGAATGGACAAGTGGAAGTGGAGGATTTACATGGAGGAGCGTGATCCAGTTTCGTGATTTCTTGTAATTTTTACGGATTTAGGGAGCCACTAGCGAGAGAAACACCTTCTTCCCACTGTTTGTCCTTTCCATAATAACATGGGCGCTTATATAAAAATAGAAATTGTAAAAACGATGACTGTAACTAGAAAGTAGTAGAAAAAAGGAAAAAAGCAGCAACTGCAATACAAAAACTACGATCATATTGTATCAAGGGAAATCTTTTTTTCCTCTCCATGTGTGGTCTCATCTACTTTAAGTTTCCAATGGAGGGTAGTAGAGAGTGGAGCACTGGAAACGTTAAAGTCTCAAAAAGGAAGATTGCATGTGCGATTCTAATACGATTAAATTACTTTCCAGGGAAAACTCCTCGTTATTGGATGTAAGTACTAAGGGGTAAGATTTCTTTTTAAAGAAAGGAAAACTGGTACCAAGCAGCTGGTACAAATTTATACAAATTTTTTCAGGCCCAAGCTAACCCTTCTAAATGGTTGCCTTTGTTAAAGGGATATAATGTACAAAGTATCTACATTTTCTTTGGATGTGTAGGAAGAAAGTTGAAATTAATTGCCTTCTCTGCTTGCTGTACTTCAACGAGATTTGTACGTAAGCTTGTTTGGAATTTTATGAGAAAAAAACAAGGAGGAAAATGAAAATGGCTTTGATTATAATTTTATGTAGTTGGTATACATGCTTTCGATAGCTATTTTTTGGGGGGGGGGGGGAATGACATACCCGCTGTATGAATTTTGAAAGATGGTATCCTATCTAAGACTTCAAGCCCAGGTAGGGGGATGCCAATCTGTGGGCTGATCATTGTGACAGGTCCAGGTCCTCTACCAAAGTTGGAAGGCATTCCAGTGGAAATTTGTGATCCGTATGATTGAATAGGCTGCTCTGTGATTACCTCGCCCATCGGGACGGATGTGAAGGAGGTGTGCTCCTCCGGTCGGTACAGTTTTGCATAGTTCCCTTGCTGGCGCTCAAATTCCTGCAAAACTTTTGCAGAAAAGGAAAGGGGAAATCGAAAAAAAAATGTTGAAAAAGTTTTTTTTTTGTTCTCAGAAAATCCGGAACTCAAATATTCATATCATCAACATAACTTTTCTTCCTGGAATTATACTTACTTTTATGGCTGACATTACATTAATATTATTTTTCTTCTTATGATATGAACTTTTTTTACGGATATATGAATTAGGTGTATCAGTAATATGCACGTACCTGCAGCGTTACGGGAATAGTAGGGGTCCGTCATCTCAATATTGTTCTGCATTTTTCCCAAGTAGTTTCCAAAAGAATCACTCTCTCGGACTTTCTTATTTACTTTCCAAGTCCAACTTTTACCACAAATTTTCTTTCACCCGTCAGTGACCAGGGAAAGTTTCACACGAGAAGCAAAACTATCTGTTACCAGCAATCCAGGAGAGTAACTGATTGTGGTCATTAGCGCATGGTAATATTGATAAATCACCGGAGTGTGACGCTTTCCAGGTTCCCATCATCCCCAATTCGTAAGTATAATACTTAGTCACAATTAATTCTCACTGCATTGTTGAAGGAAATGTGCATCGGAATAGTACGCATTTGTCTATTATGGTGGTCATTATTTTTTACTGCTTTAATTATTACGTGAGAATTCGTATTTGTGAAGGATTAGCAGTTAGCAGATATTCCTTCTTTCTCTCTGTTTCATTAATTTTTGCCAGAATTGAATTTGCTCAAAGGAATGTTCAGTCTGATTATGTAAGTATTTACGTTTTAAAGAGAATAGCTAATGGAGCACGGGCTTTAGCAAATTGACTAATCTCACATAAGCAATTCATCTCATCTGCACTCAATTCCAATTGGAAGGGAATGCTCCTCAGTCAATTGCATGCATGGAAGCTATTGCACAATTTCTTCATAATTAGATTCTAAGCAGTCTTTACACGAATGAGAGAAGAATTTTATTATTTTTACTTTCCCGGGGCTAATCTCTTATCCTTGTTTCCAAAAAATATTAGTCACGTATGAGCCGTTTCATACTTTCACATCGTAAATATGGAAATAAAATTGCACTAAAAATGACTCCCCTGTCTAGAGAAACTAACTTTCACTTTAATCTTTCATAGATGTAAACATTCTTATGGATATCAAACGTAGTACTTTCACCCAAACACATTATCTTCATAGTCACCACTTTTTCGGCCCGCTCGTTCGTTCGTTAGTTTCTTCCTTTCAGCTGAGAGTTCGATAGCATAAATAAAGCTTACATGACGGTATACACAATCCTTTTAAGTGTGGATGATGAAAATCAATCCGATCTACCATATATGTAGGCTTTTAGATTACTTTATTCTTCCTACTTATTTATGACGGGCAGCTCGGCCCTTCTTCATTCAGAAGACTGTTGGAACATTCAGCTCGGCATGTTCCAGTTTTCCAACTTGAACGAGGAGACTCCATCAGTCAGAGAGTGTATGAGTGAGCCTTGTTATTTTTACTACTTCATCATATCATAACCCATCCACTCGTAATATTATTAGCACCCGGTCCATCCAGATTTAATATTAAGCAATATCCACACACACACATCCGCCAGAAGCTTATGAGCTTGTTGTAACACCTTGTTGATAGCTCTGCTGCTGATAACCTAACCGTTATAAACAGTAAAAAGGTACGAAAAATATTCTCACTGACATTTTCGGGTTCAAAGTAAAACTTCAAAATTTACTTTTCATTGGCAATCACTCATTCACTCACTCACTCAACCTCTCTTCTTCTCTCTTCCCTTCACACACAATTTTTTTTCTATATGTTATTTTTAAAAGGAAAGTGAAACTTGACTTGAAAGCAAAACTTCCTTCTATATTTCTTATTTCGCAAAAAAAATAAATGAAAAATCCTAAACCAGTAATCTATCTTGTTCTTGTTCTCAACGTCATCCTCATCATCCTCGTTGTGAAAGCACTGGACCAAGACGGCTCTAGTGCTCGGACTTGGGAAAGATGTCTGTAATGGTGATGAAGAAAATAGGGACGACAACTCCTTGGCTGTCTAATATCCGACTCTTTCAGAAGGAGCTAGGTTAGTGAACGGGATCTCTGCTTTTGCTAGTAGCAAATACACGATTTTTCCCTTCCTCCACTTATGTAGGTATCTATACGCTAGGAGGAAAAGTGACTGCACACGTTTGTATCTCAAGTAGTAAAACTTGTCTTAGTATTTGGATGTTGTTGTTACAACTCCTCCTATTAACTTCATGCATAGGTAGGGATATAACAAGATATGGAATGAGATTGCTACACTGGAGAAAGCAGCACTGGAGTAGTAGAGTGACTGACTCCTGTGAGTATCCACTATACACCACGCATAGATGTGTTTTTTTTCCTTCAAAATCTACAACACAGACAGTTTATCCACTCAGCCCTTGCTTTTGCTGTTGTTCCTCCAAGGAACTAAAGTAACCTAGTGAGATGATTCCGTACAGCCTATCCTTCTCATGTCATAATGTGAGAGGGTTTGTTTTGGTTGGGAAATGAAGAACAGACTGAGAGAAAAAGTTATAAAAAACGGATTACACTTTCCCCCATTTCCCCGTAGTGTGTACTTGTCTTTACAGTCAGAAGAGAGAATCCGAAATAAGCTTTCCCATTTCGCTTTCACCAACCCAGTCAACGACGTAAGCACTTCCACACGTAAGTTCTGCCTTTCTGCTCTGCTCTCTGCGTGGATGTGTAAGCCTAAAAAGAAAAGGAGGAAAACAGCCGGTACGAGAACCCCAGTTTTCGTGAAAGCTCGGAAGCAGCCTTGCAATCCTGCTGATACTGCTGGGTATGGGAATGGGAGCACTTTACAAGACTTTAGGGAGGACGTACTCACTCATAAAGGGTTTTGGTATTGGCGATGTGATGATGACGATGAGCGAGCGTAGCATGAGAGAGTTCCGTCCGTATGTGCTGTGGCTGTGCGGTATTTGGGCATGTATTTACCTACGATATATGTAATATGTGTGTTCTCTGGCTTTCTGCCTATCTATCCCACTACTTTCTCCTTTCACTTTGTCAGAGAAGCGGAAAGATAGTTGGGGAGAGAGAGAGCGGCTCACAAAATAACGATCGATCGAACCTTTTTTCTGTCTTCTTCCAAAGAATGTGGAAATGAAAGGCTGGGTGAGCTAGTGCTAGTGCTATAGTAATACCATCACCATAATCATCATCCTCCCCGTACAGTCTCAGGGAATAAATTTCATGGAAGGCATATGAACTTCAGCATTCTTTTCCTATTGTCAGTCATGTATGCATTGTTGTCTGCTTGCTTGCTTGGAGTAATAGGAGGAAAAAACTAGTTCCTTAAAATGAATTGGGTTACATAGTTTCATTTCGAGAAGAGTTAAGAATTTTTTCTAAAAGGGAAACTGGCTTTCCTCCCTCTAATAAGTACACATTTCCACATTCCAATTCCACATTATATTCCCACATTACTGATATGGGCAGATCTATAAAAAGAAGAAGTTTTTATTTTTATTGAGATAAAAACCATCAGGAAGTGGGCTGAAGGATGGATAGGAAGGTGATGAAAAGAAGAAAATTTCCAACGAGATTTCCCTCCACATCCCCAACTTTAAGTTAAGTCAAAGAGAAGACAAGCAAAGTATGGGTTGGCAGGATGATTGCGAAAATATAGGTACATGCCTCTGTTTTATGTACAGGGGGATTTTATTTTTAGTTTCAGCTGTACTGACACATCTTATTACCGTCAGGACTGCGAAAGAATTTTTTATTTTTATTTTGGCCAAGAGAAGCTCGAATCGGGAAGTAAAAATGAACAAGAGCAAGAGCAGCGGTTCAATGAAATGTAATGAACCGTAAAAATAATAATGCTGAAGGTTGGGTGGGTGGGTACACAGGAACGGAGTTCTAACTGGAGCTAACTAAACTAGTTTACCAATTCATATTTTTTCCCGGAAAATCAGCCCAAGTATAAAACGTGCAGGACTGTTTTTCTATTGGATGATGTAGGAAATTGGTTGCTTCCTAGATTATGCTCTGCAAACTTTTCATGCAAGGGAGGTTCTTGCTTTTTTACTGATTTTTATGGATTCACCATTACCGAACAAAAAAAGAAGCGAAAGCTAAAGCCAAAAAAAAATAGTGCAGAAACAGACTGTACGTATTCCGAAAGGTGAAGCGGAATAACAATTTTACTCCACTTCGCATCTCATTTTTGGTCGAGATGGACAAGTGAAGTAAAAAGGACATGAGCAAAAAAGGGCTTTCAATGCAGGGGAGAGAAAGTCCGTAGTAGAATGGGAGGATGTTTTTTTTTGTACGGAGAAAATGAAATATTTAGTTCACACCTACTCAACAACATTTAAAATCTCTACTTCTCCGGTTTTATCCCTTTTCCTCCAATTTCCTTTCATCTTGAGAGATAAGCACAGATCTACATACCATGTAGACCTGCATAAAACTTCATCCTGGTGCTGTACACGTCGTTAGTTCAGTTTACACAGGGAGCAAAAAAAAGTGTTTTCAAAAATACAGAAAATGTTTTCCTTTTCCCCACTTTCACACTAAAACTAATTCATTCATCTCCGCCTTTTTTTTCAGCCCACGCAGCTCACAACACAGAATTCGCAACATTTTTACTTTCTGGTCCTGCCAATCGTTTTGTAACCTTTCAGTTTCCTCTTTTCTATACGCTAGAGAGCAACAACATTACTATTTTTTGCATAAACGAAACAGGAAGTATCTTTTTTCAAAGGAAGAATGAAAAACAACAGAGTTGAAGGAAATGAGCAAAAAGTTTGAAATTCATTTTAACTTTTAACAATGATAGTTATGGGAATGCCAACACATAGAATGGTTTACTGGTCCCGGCAAAGAGATTTCAACAGGGTAGAAAATAACTATTATGACTGACTATATGGGGGTGTTGTTCCTTATGAAAATGTTCGTAATCGGGAAAATGTTTTTAATTCACTCAACTCTTAATGCCGGGGCCCTTTTCAAGCAATGTTGCTGAAAACGTTTTGGCTGGATGGGATGAGATGATGTGGGCTAGCCGGAGAAAGAGGAAAAGCTTTTCTTTATACACTTCATCCCATTATTTTATTGTGGATGTGACTAGACTTAAATAACATAATTGGGTACTTGATGCCAAGAAAGGAAAATAGACGGAGCGAAATCCTTCTCCTCCTTCCCATCATTTTCTTACCTTACCAGTTGAGGAAATGCTCATAAAAGCAAACTGCGCCTGGCGGTGTAGAAGAAAAAGGGAAAGATGAAAAACAGGAATATTATTTTAAATGGGCGTACCTTTCGTAATAAAGAATGACGATGGTATTTGACTTTGAGAATGAGAAACGAGTGTTGGCTTCCTCGGAAAAAGAGAAAATCTGACAATGAGGAAGAGCACATGCCAGGCTAAAGCCGTATGAGTACCTATAAACAAAACACTTTCCTTTTTTCTCCTTCTCTCTCATATATGGAGGAGATATGCCTAGATGCTCTCTACATAGACGATGAATCCAGATGAAATGGAGAACGATCAAATGTGCTCCGTTTGTTCGTCGCATCGTCGCATGGCTTAAAACGAAAAGAAGAAGAGAAAGTGAAAATTTAGTATGTCTTTTGGAAGGGAATTGTCACAGCAAAATGCTGAATAATAATCCCGCTCCTTCAGGAGGAAATATTTTCCCCTCTCCCAATCTAATATTTTTTTTGCAATACTCTCATTCTAAACCCAAGAATAAAGGTCTTGGAAAAGAAATGAAGGAAACATCAGAGTTCACTTTTTTCAAAATAAAAAATATCTAAAACCCATTGATACACACATGTCAGAGAAGATTTCTTTTGTATTATATTTCCTACGTTTTTTTACAGTTCACTGAATCCGTTTATCGTTTCCCCTTTACAAAAGACACACAAATAGTTTCGGAGAGAAATTGAAAAGAGGAAGAAAAAAGGGAGGGCATCGACAAAAAAAAAGAAAAAAAATATTCATTCACTTCCAATCTCATCTCCTCTCTCACATCCCCTTATTCTGTATTGCATCAGCATGTTTCTGAATTTCTCTCTCTTCAAATATGATTTACTTGAGGAGAGGACCAACCGATATCGCACAACTTTAGAGTTTATATTTCAATGAATGAAAAAAAGAAAAGAGAAACGCGACGGACCCTTTCTGTCTCTTGTTTGAAGGACCCATGCCATCATTCCCATATCGTCAACCTTCCCTTTTCTCTCTCCTTCGGCAAAGTCCTGTGCATTTCCATCCACTTTCCCCCCTTTCATGTGAATTGCGTGCAGGGAAAAGAGCACAAATTCACTATTTGACTTTCTTTTCTCTTAGGAGGACAAACCCCGAATAAGCAGAACACTTAACCCCCACATACACATATACACTAAAAGATATAAAAAGCTTCAGTCATTTTTTTATTATTGCTTAGCTTCGATAATGATGAGAGGAGGAGGCTGACGAGGAATGAAAAGAGAGGAAAAGCCCAATATTTTTCTCTCTATCTCTTTTCATAACCTTTCCATAACCTTTTCATCCCCATCCTCTTCTTCTCCTTCTTATGTCACGGCTTTTTTCGCTTTTTATTGCCATTCCTATTTTTCTATATATTATATATTTTTTTTGCAAGTTGATAAAAAAAATTGTTGAAAACTAAGGGAATAAGAGGTACTTCCCTCCATTACTTTTTTTTGTGAGGATGAGATTGAAAGGCTGGGAAAGAAAGGCACAAAAAGGGAGGAAGTGTGTGGAAAGGTTATTGGAAAGAATTGTGTATTGAAACATCAGTTGAGTGGAGCACTTTCCCCTCCGTGGATCTCCAGATCTTTGTGAATTGGATGGGCTAAAAGATTGTACACGCGAAAATATACATGTCATGCAACTTGGGAGTGTACGGGGAAAGTGCACTTGTGTTGCTGACTGTCATTATCATTCCATCCGATATTACCTCTACTGCTTCCTCTATCTCAATGCATAAGTATAATAAAAAATACTTGTCGGCAATATTTTTTTTTGGAAAAAAAATCTATAAAAACGAAAAAAAAATGAGAAATAATGCTTGGAGATAGTTTTTTCCCTTCAGACATTATTCTTCTTCGGCTTTTTGTGTGACGTGTTTCGTCTGAAACAAATTTATTTCCTAGGGCCATTCCATTCCTAACCAGTATAGATAGACCGGGGCAGACAGATACGGCACTGCATATTATATTCGTATAAGTTGTTTTCTCTCTCGGACTGACTTATTACTTTCCCTGGGGAAATATCAAAATTCCGAAACTAATATGATACTACTGGAGGCCAACATACTCCGCTTTGAGTGGATCCGGCTGTCCCATTTTCAGTTAAATATCGACTGATGGAAAATATGGAGTAGGGAGGAGGATTGCATGTGTATAGTGTTGAAAATGGGATGCTAATTTTTTGTCTCCGGTTACAACACTCCACTCTCTACTCCACTGTCAATATTTATTGCAGGATTGGAGAAAATCGCTGTGAATGTTGAGTGAGCTTCCTCCTTATTTACTCTTTTTGGAGGGAATCCATACTTGTTTTGAAAAGGAAAATAAAAATGTCATCAGCTTGTTTACAAGGGATGGATTGATATTGATGATGAGTCGGAAAGGGATGAGATGATTGTAGTATTTTTTTTCTTTCGTGGAAAAAATATTTTGGAATTTTTCGCTGCCTTCCCCTCCATGAAAAGTATTTAGGTATTTATTTACATACGTATTCCCGGAAACCAGTTATCTCTCTCCAAAAAAAACTGACAATATCCTAAAATTATGTATACCCATAAAAGTTTTTGATTATGATAAACTAACAAGGAAGGAAGAAAATGTTTTTTCGGCCTATTTTCATGCATTAAGGTTTGGCAGTGTCATCATTCTTAGGAGTGTGAAATATAGAGAGAGGAAAAGAGAGATGCTATGCTGGTGTCGAACATTTCTGGGCTGGAGTTTTTTTTTATGATAAAAAAAATGTTCTAAATTTGTAAGTTGAGTTTTGGGAAGAGGAACGTCTGTTGGTGACTATGTGTGTGTTCGTACTATGGAAAGGAGGAATGGAACCAATTACATTCACTTCATCTTCATATCCATCTTTCCCCCTCTGTGTTCATGCTGGTAATGTAAACGAAGTAGTAGTGTTGGAAGTGTTAGGAAAAACCCTTTGGGCTTTTCTCTCTCTCTCACTCTAAAAATTACATGTAAGAGAGGACGTTAACACAAGTAAAACTTGTTCAACTTTCAAGAACCAAAGAGGGAAAATTTTGTAGCCTGGGTCCTCCGTCTCTTCTGCTTTGGTCTATAGTCCAAGGGAAAATGATGGAAGCTTTTGGTGGGGCTGGGAAGTGCTCTGGTATAAAATAAAATCATCATTGCAAACAAGCTAGTATAATAATAGGTTAGGCCTGTGGAAATAAGCTCAACTTTCACTTTCCGTTCCGTCTCTCCAGTTCCCATTTCCCATATTGCATGCATGTCGTAATTTCTTTTTTTTTCTGGTGGATCATCTCCCATTCCACACGCCATGCCATCCAACCACACACCAGACCATTTGGGTAATATATAAAATGTAGGTATGCATTTTTTGCATGAAAACGAGCAAGTGCAATCATATATTTATTTTTTTAAACGTAAATCGAGTTGAGTCCCTTCACACTTGCAGTTCTGCTTCTGGTCTGGCCTACTCTGATCCTGTCCTTTTTGTAATATTCTAGACCAATACCGAAGGGAAATGTAGAGAAAACCCAGAAAATTTTAACTTTACTCATTTCTTTATTTTAACCCAGCAAAAATGCAATTCGTTTAGTAGTTTTTTCTACTACAAAAAGAAAATTCCCAGAAAGGGGCGAAAGCTATTTCGTTTTCGCGATTTATGTTTAGAATTAAAAAGCTCGTTCAACGAAAAAGATATATTATGCTTTTGTGGGATAGGTCACCCTGACCCAAAGTATGAATGGGTGCGCAGTATCAGACTCAAGACTGTAAAAAGTCGACATGGATCATGCAGATGCTTTAAGTGCTTTATCGCCTGGACAAGGGTTCCGGCTCATATCACCCTGAAATCCCATCAAATGGAAGTCTGATAGGAAAGTGACACGGCAGAGTTTTATCCGCTCAATTCAATTAAAATTGGTCAGTTGAGACATAAAACAGGCTTGATCCCAACCCAACAATATCCCGGAGTTACTCATATGAATTTATGTAACAATGTACTTTACTTGTACGTTCCTGAATTTGATGGAGAGAATCATAAATCATGCCATATTTTTTAAGCATTTATAATATCATAACCAAACAAGGCATCTTTTCCGCAAGGCATTCTCTCAAATTTCAGGAGGAAATCGTTGTTTCCTTCCCCCTTTTGCGTTTTTGTGGCGGAGGAAGGAGTTTCCAAAATCAATTTGGATAAGATGCTCTTTGTAACAAATCCTTTGGTAAACTTTCCCAAACCATTTTGATTGTTTGCAAAACAATCCCTTCCCGTCCTTCTCCTCCACTGTCAATATTATCATCTTCTTCATCATAATCTCCATCTCTCTCCTCCATTGTTTCTCCATCATCAAAGTAGATATATCCCTCAAACAAGGCATAAGAGATGGAAAGGGAGCAATAGCGAGCGAGCGATATATTATCCCCCGTCTCCTTTCACTTTCGCCCATCCACCCTTTTCGTACTTACTGTCACAACAAAGTACCCATGATAATGGGCAGCCCTATCTGAAAAATCTAAGGTGGAATCAAAAGGATGAGCTAGATGGGGCGGCTTAAACCCATTTTCGATTTCCCTCCACCACATCCACACTCAAAAAAAGAAATGGAAAGGAAGATAGGAAAGTTTGATAAGAAAAGGAAGTGGAGCACAAAAGCATTATTATTGCACGTGGGCGAATATTTTTCTCTCCTTCTCCAGGAGCACACTCCACTCTCATATCCGTGGCCAGATGAGCTTACCCCAATACCTTTTTCCTCCTTTTCTTGCTGTCTGTCTGCCAACTCTAGTTACCACTGCATTGTGATGATGATGATGGCGCTGACTACTAAAAAATGTGGTGGTGTACTACAAACTATAGCAGGCTTTCTTCTGAGGTAGTCTTGTGGGCCACTCCATGGCCTGCCTTTGCCTATATTCCAACTATCTACCACCACAACTACTATTGTACCTACTTACAACAACACTCACCCCATCCTGGAAAAAGAAGAAGAAAAAATATATAAATTCTACAAAAAAAAATAACCCAAAATCCCGTCTTATTTTCAGTCTCCTCTTCTTCTCCTCCATATATTTCTTATTGTGAGGAAATCTTCAAGGTTTATTTACACTTGGGAGGAAACATCCATCCACCTCAGTCCATGTCTTCTCAAGTGTACATATGAGAAGAAGGGAAAAAGAGTAGCAGGAAACAAACAAAGCATTTCATCCAAGCCTAGATATGTGTACCAACAAAGGAATCTCCCGTCTTCCAAGAGAGGGGAGAACTCAGCCAGGTGAATACTTTTACTTGTTCACTCACCTTAAGCAAAAAAAAAACTTGGATGGATGGAAAGTTAATGCAATTTAATGGAATGATGCAGGTACTTTTCACTAACGATAAGCAACATAATACCGTACACTATTTTGTGGTTTTCTCTTTCCTTCTTCTTCTTTCATATAATGTCTACCTCCTTCATCATGGTTTTGTGGACTTAAGTAAAGAGGAGACGATGATGATGGTGATGTTGCGTTGTTCAACCAAAATGAGGTCCTTTGCAAAAAGAACAGGTTTTCTACTCCAATAATAAGTTTGTGCTATTTCCCCTCTAGACAGAAAATACTCCTACACAACAACGTCCCACATTCAGCCCAGTACATTTCCACCTCCTCCAACTCCATTATTTTCCTTTATGAGTCTAAAGAATTTACTTTTTCGTTTTATCTTCAGGAGAGAAAAAATTGAACTGCTGCGTGAGTGAGAAAAAAATTGGAAGAAATAATGAAAAGTTCAAGAGGAGGGAGAAAAAAATGCACAAAACAATGTACATACATACAAGCATGGGTTTAATTCTGTTGCGAAAATTGTGTTCTGGGTAAAAGTATGTGTTGATTACGTAAGCAGCGGAGGAGAAAGAAGCGTTCACGTAAGAGGCTCTACGGAAAAGCTTCACTCTTCCTTCATTTTATTTTACGTAAGCTTGAATGGTAAAGGTAACAACAAAATCAAAAGAAGCTTGAAGGTAGGGAGAATAAAACGAAAAAAAAATCTTTTAGAAAGATTCCACTCAAATGGTGGTTTGGTTGAGGTTGTCATTCATTCATTAAATACAACCTGTTTCTTCCAAACCGTGTTGGATATGGCATAAAATTATGTACTTGGAAAATTATTCATCAGCATCATCATCGTTTCTTTGCAACGTTTGGAAATATACCTAGAGAGAAGTTAGTAATACCTGATTTCCCTCCCTAGTCAATGGAGTATTATGTGAGATTATGTAGATTTTCCTTGTCAATTTATTTCATGTTGTACAAGAAAGGGATCCCAGTAGTTTTTCTCCGAAGGCGGAAGCAAATTGAAGAGTAATCTGGGGCTCATCGAGGCGGAAACTGAAGATAGATGGAACATATTTTATTCACATCAATACACCATCCCATTTTGTCCGTACTAATTATAACTTGTAATGAAAAAACATTAATTCACAGATGGAAAGGAAATTACGGCTATCTGGCTCAAACGGAGAGATAAACAATTTAATGTTGGATAGAATACATGGAGATTGAGGATTGAAGAGAAATCACATATTAAAAAATACGAAAGGAATAAAGAAATGAATGAAATCGGTTCCTGTTTTGAGAACTCAAACTCAGTTTTCATGATTTTAAATTAGGACGAATTTTCTTTTGCTAATTCTTGCAACATTTTCATAAGGTGCAACAGTCTTACTTGGCCGTGTAGAAACCTGCTTGTTTCCTTTCATTTTCTCCCTACCTACGTATGTGGTAATAGGATAAGTGCCACGTGTTCAGCAAAAGTGTGAAATTCATAAGAAGACGGGATAATTTAATTAATTTCTTGTTAATGCAATTTAGGAGAAGGGAGCACCGAGGAACTTAAAAGGAAACTGGGTTCGAATGAAAAACAAATACAAATAACAATCAGTCTCTACTAACTCTCCAGACTTCGCTAATCCTATTTAGTGAATAAGTTTTTATTGAAGTTATGCAGAACTAAAAGAAGTCGAATCTGATACAGTGCAGTATACTACTATCAGCTTCTCAATATATGAGCTAAGCTTAGCGCTCCTCCAATGCTATGAAAATTGAGTTTGAAGGAGATGGAAACTTCGTAGCTAAAGTGGGGATGAAAAAAAGGCGACAAGATGTGATGCAGATACTACTTTAACGGATTTTACCGGAAGGATTATGGATGCAGATATTCAAGGGAATTTTCTCCGGCTTGACGGATCCCACTGGAGTGCAAATTTCTGAGAACGACCTCCTGTAATTTTCTCCATTTCGATTGCTCAGCCCAATTCAATGTAATATTCTGACCTCATTAAGCTCAACTTCATTGAATGGGAATAAGCCTCTTCCACGACATTCCTTTCCATCTTGCCTCAGATTTTTTTCTCGTGAGAAAAGTTGAGAAATCTGGGGAAAATGGATGTGAGAGCTTTTCCTTCTTGTTAGGTAGGGTTCAAGCATACATTCTGGGTTCGTTCAGTAAAATGGATCACTTTCTTCAGTATGGATGGAAGGACGGAGAGCTCATTTTTTTCATACATACCAGGAACTTGGTTGCAAAAATAGAATGGGGCTCTAATGAAGCTACACATAGGTACTTCTTCCCATTGTGACCAAGGAAAACGGGCAGATGGCAACACAGATGTCTAATTTAGCCGTGTCATTATGGAAAACCTGTTTATGTTACAAAAAGAAATCTGTTGGGTAATGCCCTATACAGGAGAAGATAGTTTGTACTTTGATTGAGCTGCTAGTTGGTAACTTCTTGGTAGTTGCTAGAAATTGAATGCACGTTACTGACTACGTGACATGACCAATGATTCCTGGTTACATGAACAACTATTTCGAAACTGTTGGTTTAAATTGGGATGTACATATCTAGTTTACTTTACTGTAGTAGATTGCTGAAAGAATTATCGAGAACCCATCATTAAACATAATGATACTCTTTGATACCATAATTAAGGCGGCGGGGAGTCTTTTCTGTCACTTCCAGAAAATTATTATAATTACGGAATGGATGGGGGGAAATTGCTGTAATTGTTAAGATCAATTCTATTAAGCTCTTGATAGTGAAGGTTGTGTTTTTTGACAAGATTGAATGATCAAAGACTGGCGATGTTTACAAATCTTGACATCACCTTCGCAAATGAACTAAAATGAAATTCAGTGAATATTTGAAGCAGCCCCAGAGTTAAAGCATACAACTTTATTTACATTTCTCTCCCAAAATCCTCAACCTTCGTACATAAATAGCGTTTCATTAACTACCTGCTTTTGGCTTTACTCCAAAACGCATTCTACGCAAAAGTATTGAGTAATATTAAATAGATTAAAGCAAACTTTCTGATTATTATTAGGACAGTTGGCATCTCCGAATTTTCAACTCTTATGTACTTATAAACTCTTAAAATAACAATTACACTGAACCAACTTAATATAGGTAGCTAAAACCAATATTCTAAATTCTTTGTAAAATTTTTAAACAATTATTTGCTCAATTAATAAAAACGATCCAAAATCCTAATTCATTTTTACTTCCTTCATAATTCTTTAAAAGTTCATTGATACATACGTACTAGATTTTATTCCAGATTATTCAGATTTTTATTTCTTTAAACACTGACTTCCAACTTCATTGTTCAAAACTAACTTCTGAAGTTTGTTCAACTCAAAAATGACGTCGCCCTATCCAATACATAGGCATTATTACACTATTATCTTTTCATGAATCTACGACATTTCAAGACTTCGAACGACAGACGGCTCTTCCACCAAAGCGTACTTCCGTGTCTTCCTTTTATACATAGTCTATTTCAATCTGCCAGTCCAACTGTAGAAAAAGGCGCAGGGACTTTAGGTAGACATGAATGATTATCTGGAATTCAGCCATCCATTTAATGGTTAAACGCAGTGGCACGCTCCACTGATATCTTTCACTGTATCATCCATCGATCTCTAGATCCATTCTTCTGCTCAAATCTTTCCCTCACGTGCTCCAACAACCCATCACGTCGAAAAGACTAGCAAAAATCTTGATCAGCCAGATCAGACCGTGGGAAAAGTAAAAGGTAAAACGGTTGATGATGATAAGTAGGTAGAAGACGGAGAAAAATTTTCAAACTGGCAAACTTTTTTTTACAAAACTATCTTATTTCCGCTACTTTCTTTCTCTCTTAAAAAAATTCAAAGCAACTTGTTATATAATAAGAGTATATAATGATAGACTCTCATGTTATATACATATAGGACTTAAGTAGTTAGTACATACCTACCTATACATGCACAGCTTACTTTAGTTCTCATATAAGTGCAGGAGCACCCAGCGTTTTATCTAGTTTCAACAAAAAAACTAGCAATGAAGAAAACTTGTTAATTTTCATCTAACTTTTCATTTTGTTGTCATTCTCATTACTTTTCACTTGTGCAATGAAAGGGAAAGAGAAAGAAAGAAACTGAAAAGACGCGTAGGCTTAAAATGTTGTAGATTGGTAGCGAGGGAGCGAAGGTAGAATTTCTAAACCAATCTCCAATTCAACCTGTGCGCTTTCCTCCACCTACACATTCCCTTGCTTGGCTTATGCGTGTATGTATCTTTCCATGCTGCAGGCTTGTCACATGGTAAAAACCTTCCTTAAAACTTTTAGATCCTTTTTCCTCTCCTTCTTTTATTAAAGGCTGGAGGCAAATGAGCAAGCTACCAAAACATCAGGTTTATATTCCAATCACGACTATCGGCTTCCCAGTCCCAATGCCTTTCCTAAACTCAATTAAACTAAATTCGGTTGTTTACGTAAGAAAAAACCTTTTCAATTTACCTTCCAGCGGAAGTGAGATTGAATAAATTTAATTGCTGTTTACCTTTCACTAAACTGACTTTCTCTGAAAGGGAAATGGTTTCATATGAAGGAGGCCGAATATAATCTTGAAAGATATAGGTACTTTGAGAGAAAAACAGTAATCTGAAAGGAAGTAATCAGATAAGCCATTCATTCCAAACTATCAAAGCATCTCATCTATGTAGGTATGCCGTATTTAGTCTCCAAATATTTTCAAAAAGTAAAGTAGTAGTAAATTCGAAAGATATTGATTTTGGTGCCAAAGGTTGTCTATCTAGTTAGTGAGGATTATGATAATATATACAGTACATATCATACATATCATATCATATGTCTTCCTCTTCCCTACCAGCAGGGAATCCTATACCTCTCCACCTGATCTGATTCCATGTCTCCCCGTCCCCATCCATCCCTAGTTGATAGCCACTTGGACGGAAAGGCTCCGAAAATATTTTCTGTCTTTGCCTCCTCCAGTTCCTCACTCTTTACTAATGAGATTGACGTACTCGTGATCTTGACGATAAGGGCTCTCCTCCCCTTCCCGTCTTCCAGCATGTCAAGTCCATCTTCTCCAACTCGGACTAATTATAATTTATCCCTAGAAAAAATTATCTCTAGAGAAATCATCCTAAACCGTTGACCTTGCGTCCTCCATCCCCTTCTCCTCGCGAAATATCAGGGAACTCTCAACTCAACAAAATTTCTTTCATTTCACTCCAGCCAATTCACTTTGTGAGAACTCCCATGCCAGTCTGGGAGACGGCTGACATGTCATCTACGGAAACAAGAAGGTTGACGCGGAGGCAGTATTAGTATAAAAGTCCTGTACTGCTCCTCAAACAAATCTCATTTATAATTCTTATCCTGTAGCTCCAAAATAATTACTCGCCCACCCAAAATTTCTTTCTGCTTCTAAAGGACTGCGTGGAGGCCTTATTA
The DNA here is from genome assembly GCA_034696905.1 of Lepidocyrtus violaceus. Taxonomy (NCBI): domain Eukaryota; kingdom Metazoa; phylum Arthropoda; class Collembola; order Entomobryomorpha; family Entomobryidae; genus Lepidocyrtus; species Lepidocyrtus violaceus. The sequence continues at coordinate 2,615 of JAQGAI010000208.1, read as the reverse complement.
GTGACAACATGACCACCTTTAATTTTCTCCCTTCTGCGTTTAATGAACAGAGCAATCCCTCCATACAGACCTGATTATATAATTTAATCTCATAAGACTCCAGATCCAGATCCTCTTTCCGCGATCAATTTGAGCGAGGGAAGATCGTACACGAGATGAGATGAAAGATATACGGGATGAAGAAATGATATGATGATGGGAACTGGCAGTAACGGAGTAACCGTGGTATGATGAAGGCGATGGTGGTGATGTCGTAGTTTCCAGCGGAAACTCAGCCCATACTTTCTTAAGAACATTAAAAGTGTGACATTATACATTAGATACATAGGTACTTCCTCCACAAAATACATATACTTTGATATCGATTGTTTCCCTTATGTCGCATCTTGACGCAGTTCTCCCTTGGCACAATTTGTTTTATTTGCAGAAGGATCTCCATTTCCCCGACAGTAAACTCACTCCTAAAACGATTTCCAACTCCAAGCCAGGTAGTAGTACATAGTACATAATATTTATGAATGTGATGTGTGCACAGGACACATCAGCAGACCTAAAAGCAGCATAGTAATCACATAAGCCCAAAGGCAATTAGCAGCAGGAGCGTCCAAGCAAGCCCCAAGAAAATAAAATAGCTCATATTGGCGATGCTCCCTCCTTTTCCCAGCTATACTCACTTGAAAATGCATAAATTTAAGGGGAAAGGAAAATGCTTCCTTCAGCCAATTTGTATTCTTTCAGGAAAACATCTCTTCTTGAGAGGGAAAGCAGAGAGTGAAATCAAGTCCATACTCCTCTGTATTGACAATATTGTTGAAAGCGAGAGCGTATGAATTGGTAGCCGGGGAGTAGTACGTACTGCTACAGCGGAAAACAAACTTTTACTTTCCCCTTTCACTGCTAACTGCCACGAGAAAAGATATTTTATTAGAGTGAAGTCAACGGGGAAAAATTGGAGCTTGGAAAGTTCAATCGGATATGGCGCACCAGGGAGGCTGGTTACTGGTTATAATGGACCGTATCCCAGAGTTTTCTGGATGGTGCACTACAACATACACAGTTCTAGTTGCTGTACTTGGAATTTCAAGTAATTAACTGTCAATTCTACCCCTGACATCTGTAAACTGAGTGAAAACTAACCTCGAAAAACAAATCAGAATACTTTTGAAGCCCTTTCCCTCCTTTCAATGACGCAATGTACGAGTGTACTTTTAAGAGGAGCAAAATTGCAACAAAATCGTTGTCGTCATTTCTCCTCTCATGGATTTTTCGTGTTTGCGAATAGAAAACTTTAAAAATAGATCTCATCCATAGCCACAGCTTCTATAGATCATATTCTTTTTTTTATCTTAAAGCTAGGTATACAGCAATAAAATACGGAGTTAATATATTTATAAATCGGGAAACTGGAGAAGACGTGAAGAAGCGCAGGTTTTATAGCCAAGTATTTAATGCTTAGTTAGTTTTACGTAAGCAGTAGCCTCAAGTAATACAAACAACATCCAAAAAACAAATTCACGCTGGTAGCTAAACGCTATAGCCGGCATGGTGCAAATAGAGCTGAGGTGTAATAATCAAGTCGTCCGCGTAAACAATGGTTTATACTTCAACCGTCTGCTCATTCCATTTTCTCCCTCTTTGCCAGCAGTCGGTGAAAGTAACTAAAAACTGTAAAGTGTGGAATTTTCATAACTTCTTCTCCTAAAGAGCAAACCTGGAGCTGGGAAAAGCCAGAAAAACTTCCAGTGCAATAATAATAAACAATTTTAAGTATCTATCTCCATTTCATGTAATATCCATTTCATATGAGCTTTTTTATTTTAAGCTTCCACTTCGACCCTACATAATATGGACTTGAGTGGAACTGTGAATAGAATACAGTGTACTTAAATATGCGCATGTATCTATGCTATGCTAGCTCTAGGCAAAACTAATTACTTTATCCCGTTTTTTTCACCGTTCCCTCCATCCCAGGTTTTTTCCCATCCTTGATATTTACAACTTTCCAAGGAACAAACTTCACAAAGTAATTATTTAAAGATGTGTGTAACATTCTCATTTCCTTCCTAACAGTTTATGTAGTGCTTGTGTAATGCTTAGCTGAATATGGAAAATTGAGACTACCGGCCGGGGCTTTTGTAAAAAAATGGGATGTAAAGCGGAGGGGAAGTCGGTATGTATTACAGGTAGTTTTTAATTCGCTCCACAGATTCAACTGTTATGCTGAATTTTAAAACAAGCACTTCTGTTGCAATAATTCCTAGTCTAGTAACATTACAATTACAAACTACATTAGATCTTGCTTCAGTCTGTTATTTGTTTACCTGAACCATTCTGCAAAAACAAATCTTTCAAAAAACGATTTGCGTGGAAGCAAAACTAGACTCCATCACAAATCGATCCTACCTTCTAACGTTCTTCTTTCCAAATGGAAGAAAAAATGTAGCAGGAGCCTTACGTACATTTTTGGATATAGCTATAACTAACTATAAATGTTCAACCCTGCAATTTGTAAATAGTGCTGTACTTGATGGAGTACTAATGAGGAGACAAGAAGGAGTGCTTTTCAATTTTAATGGCTTTTTAAAGAGTAATAAGCGGGGAACCGCCAAACCCAC
>JAQGAI010000207.1:0-24475 GCA_034696905.1 Lepidocyrtus violaceus | reverse complement strand
GGCGACAAGATTTAGGTACGTTACAATGTAAATCCGTAATAACTATGGACGTTATATCGCGAGTTGCCTGTATTAGTTTAGACGGTTCCCGTCTGACCCTGTTTTTATTTATATTCGGTCAGTAATTTTTAATACCCGGAGGCATCTTGCAAGACTTTCTTTTTTAACAGATTAACTCATGTTCTAAGTTGGGAGTTTCCTTTCCCTCTTTCAGTTGATTAACAATCTGCGAGAAAACAGCTGAAAATTTGTATTTCATGCGATCCGCTCCCTTTCCCCCAATAAAATCAGATAACTTATCAGATCTGTCACAATTTTTAACGGGAAATTAGCTCGAAGCAAGATTTACCACCAAAGCCCTCCAGGTTTTTGCTACCTACTACTGTACTGTACTGTTAAGCAAGGCTAACGTACTGGCAAACTAAATATCGAGCTGAAGGAAGGAATGAAAGGCTTAAACATTTCTAACTTCACCTTCCATATTGAATGTATGAAGTATGAACGTACCATTTTATTTCAGTTCTTTTGCACTGATTTCAGGAGAGAAAAAATATCTCCCTCTACAACACTTTTTTTTTCGTTCGTTCTGGCTTCCACCAGCAAAAATCAGGAACAAGTCGGAGCCAACTTCATAATCGGATTTACTTCGAAGAGTGCCCTTGATTGAGTTCGAGTAGAAAAATAACGGAAAAGGAATGAGATTAGCACACACACAAGCGGAAAAAGCTTTATTTACGACGAGTTCCCAGCATACACATGCCATCGTTTATGCCCAACTTTTACTATTATTTACAACACTTAGACGTACACGACAGTTGAGGAGAGGGTCTAAAACAGTGAGCCCATATTGGCGAGAAAAAAGTAATACGAAACTGGGGAAAGCAATGTGGCAAAAAAGTGTTATCTTATAACTGTACCAACCATGGTTTCTTCTGTTCTAGCCCAGGGAAGCATGTTTTCGACTTCTTGTACGTAATCCATTTATTTTCCGATTCTCTTGACGTCCAGGAATTTTTCAGAAAGTTAAGCACTATTTGAAACTCAATTAAAGGTCCTTGCCATATACAATTCACATGCTTTCTATACTCATTCCTTCTACTCTGGATACGTAACAAATTGTGTGGTTCCTTTTTCTTGGAAACTAAGAATTCGAATCCTTTATTCTTATTCAGCTGAAGCTCGTGTAAAGTTACGTGTTCATATGCCAGCAATGAAGCCCCCTAAAAATTTCCCACTACGGTAACTTTTCTTTTATTTAAATGTTTTTGTACTGTGACGACACTTGTTTCAGAGCTTTATAGCTTTCCTAATTTCCAGGTTGGTTCATTCGTACCGACTTTTTCACTTCGTCGAAATGACAGAGAGATAATAATTATTAACATTTTAAGTGGTTTACTAATCGCATACTCACCTGGTTTTTTCCTCGAAGCGTGCCTTTTCCTATGACGGACGAACGAATAACACATTTTATGTCACTCAATACGGAAAGAATCTGGTAAATGCGCTTGTTTGAGGTTTATCATGTAAGCTAATGTAATGAAAAGTTACGCAATAATATTTTTAATCCATCCCGTAATAAATAAATAGATACATAGACTGTTTTCGGAGAAAAAACATAATAATATAATTTTGTCCAGTATATACATGCCGAATAATGCGACCTTGTTAGTGCAATTCAACGATAGTTTGGTATCTCAAGGACAAAGCCGGCATTTGGATTATGCTAACCTAGTTATTTATGAATTTGTTATTGGTTGCTTTGAATTTTCTCCGAACAACCTATCCCTATAAATTTCAATGATAGGCAAGTGAACAAACACAAGTGGGTTAGCATCCCAATTTCATTGGAAAGTCTATTCGGTTTTCCCACAATATAGGCAATTCCCAGGAATAGCAATACTTCAAACATACCAAACACCATGGCATGCCAGCGCCATACATACATCCCGCTTCTGTTCCAATCCGCAGCATTTTCACCTCAAAAGAGTTGCAAAGCCCCACAACAGCAGCAGTACATGTGTAGAAAAAGAAAGTTATGCTTATTAACTGCACGATGGGGGTAGGCGGTGAAACCACTTTTTATTTCAGAAAATGGGGATCTGAAACTAATCAAAATTGTATTCTACATACTACATACGATACCTCCTTCACATGAGTCTACTTTGCACATGCCGCTTCTAATTTCTTTGATCTGTCTGAACTCCATGCAGAAAGGACTTATTCGCATTACATTCGCTTTTATTTTCAGGGGCAGTAGTAACATTAAAAAAAGGAGCAGTCGCGTCTATTTTTTCCGTACTTTTCTCTTTTCTACGGAAAATGGTAGGGAGTAAAGTGCTGACGTAAAACTCACATAAGTAGGCAAATAAGGTCTGGGAGATCAACTGTGACTTGGAGTTTCTTCATAAACAGGATCTTTCTATTCTGCACACGAACCTTACAAATATTGGAGGGATGTGGGATACTTCTGTATGTGTTTTTACAAATAGCTACAAGTCTGTCTGTATGGAACCTTCAATCAATTCGCATATTTTTTATCCCCTCTGTCTGTCTTTCTATGTTGCGGTTTTTTCAACCATGAATTCTCTATGATTGCCAATGAAAGGAATTTTAGATTGGGAAGATTGTACACGGTATCGAGTGCAATAAAAGGAAATATTATATTGTACGGCTAGTTTTTATGTATGGCAAAACATTAAATTTACATGAAAGTCCCTGGTGAAAGTGGTCTGATGGTGAGGACACCGTCAAAAAATCCTGTTTTCGGTGTTTTCTTTCGAAGAAATGCTAGTGGAGTACTTACTTTTAGTTAGAATTATACTTCAAGTACTCTCCGAAATGTTTAAAATCCTATTCTGGATGTTGTTGCAAAATACTGCGTGGTAAAAAACAATCCAGATACGATACTGGGAATAGATGTAATCTTATGGCATTTTATATTCTAGGGTTCTCTATAGCAAAATACTAACGCAAGGAGGAGTTATGCGGACTCCCCAGAGTTGCCATCATATTATTGTGACCCACCTCACACACATAATGGTTGCTGTATGCTCCTCCGTGATCATTACATTTTCAATGAAAAACTGGAATAACCGTTAAAAATTCATGACTTGTTGTGAAACCCAATATTTTCCCAATGAGGAACCGCAATAAAAATAGATTCCAATAAAAAAAGACCACCATGATAGGAGGAAGTGAAGCTAGAGAAATAAACATGGAGATCGATTTTAATAGTTTCGTTTAACCAGGAAGCAGGTAGAGTTGTGCGGTCTGGGAATAGCATTTTGATAGCTTCAAAACACAACTTTAAATGTTGAAAGAAGCTGGGGGAAAGCGGTTTAAAATGAAATGAGCACGTCGAACTTGTATGAGCCAAGCTTTTAGCAGATAAATAAATAAATGTGGCTATTATTAAACTGTATTTGTGAGGGAGGTGAACAGCCAGTCAGTTTGTTTTCCTATCAAGAAAGGTATGTACAGTCTACATTTTAAAGTGCATGCCCCGGTGTAATAAACCATTTTTACAACGAACACAAAGAAAAACCTACTTGTTTTGTTATTACGTGCATATCAAAGGAGGTCGCCACAACGAGCAGATAGTATTACCTACTTGCTGTCCAGAGATACAGAATTTTTCCCAATCAGATTGAATGGAAAACGGTGTCTGCTCGGAAATCATGTTATGTCAAGTAATATGAAGTGAAAATAATTGCATGTATTTTTGGATGGCCCCACATGTTTTTGTTTTTTCCTTTGACGCTATTCCATGTCCTCAGTCTTTGACTACGGGCTACGCTACCAAGGGAAAGGACGGCTGCTCTGAAATGAAGGTGCGTAGGCATGACCCGTATGTACGTTCTCAAAACTCGATCCACCACTTTGCAAATGAAGAGTTGAATTTGGAGAAATTAGCCAGAACACCATCACCAGCGTAGGTTCTACCTCATCCACTATAGATAACTTTCAGTGACTTAACTAGTATCAGCATTATTAACATTTTATTTTGCACGACCCCAGAATGCTGGATTTCCCACGAGACCGTAAAAACTTGTGCTCATGCGGTGAAATAAATTAACAATAAAACCTCATCGACGACAGTGTCCTTGGCATGTGGATTGTAAAACTTCCAACTTGAGAGTGTATGAGTAAGCAGAAAAAGGTCGAGAGAGAGAGCACAAGAGAGGAATCATGATGATGATGATGATGACATCCAAAATATCCACATTGCCAACGTCATATGAGAAATGCTTAAAAATTCCATACACTCTGGCCTACACTTTTCCCTGTCTCTATGTATTATTCCCTTAACGCCCGATCCCAGTTTTTTAAGGTACAGGAGTCTACCCTCAGGTCCAATTTAGCAATTCATTTAAAAGCATTGTGTTCATGTGAGGCGAAAAAAAAACTTGAAGTTTTTGAATGTGGGCATTGTTTACACAACTATTCATATCTAAACTACATGCTAACGCTCCAGTCGCCCATGCTTTTAGCTTCTGTATTGTCAGGAAATCCAGTGATTAGTTGTAGTAGGGGCTTCCATTCTGCTTTATTACTCCCGTTAATAGACATTTAATATGCATGGCCCGGATTTTACTAGCACACATCCACCATCCAAGACAAATACGGTTGGTGAAAGGGCCTGCTACTGCTGCTGCTGGCTGTTGTCCACCAACTATATGCTGCAAGTAGTTATTATACAAGGGACACATTTGCACAAGCAGTGTAAAATATTCAATTCAATGAAATTGATTTTTCCATCTTCCTTTATTTCGCAAATAGGGAAGAAAATGCTTCCCACCAGCACGGTTACCAGCCAGCCCTTTCATGTGGTTTTGGCGGTGTGAATATAAGCAAAATGCTCCATATTCAGGAAGCAATAAGCCCTCCAATCTTCTATTATGTTCCTTAATAAGAATGGAATGAAATTATTATTGTAGGCTTTTGAATTTATGATGACCGGAAAAACGACTTAATGCAACATCCACTACGAGCACTACTACATCATCATAGTTTTTCGGCTTATTGTTGGATATGGGATGGGCCAGGAATATAACGGGCTTTCCCTTTCCTCCACTATAATTGTTTTATATCAGCTACACTCCACTAGCCAAATTCTATTTTCTTTCCGTTTACAACTCATTGTTCATTTGGGTTGGCCCTGGTCCGACTACTTCCACTACCAGATACTTCCTTACTTACTTAGGAAGAAGTTAATGTATATTAGGCACAGTTTTGATTTCCCAGACTGTCAGACAGTTTCCATTATGACTTCCATCATCCACGCCTCACAAGTTTCCTGGCCATTAAAAATACCTACTGAGAAGGAAAGTCATACGTCTTCGCTTGAATGGATTCTCGCATTCTTTATTGTTTTCATAAATCCACAGGTAACCCCATTTATGACCTGACTGTATGTATATGCTGTGGCTCAAGAGTCCCTCGTTACCAGCATGGCTTGGGCCTACTCCGCCTAGTAGTGCCTTTGTTAGCAAAGTTAGAAGAAAAACCAGGGGAAGGCCAGAATGGATATATTTATTTACCCACTCCTTACTTAAATATACATGCCTACACAATATATAAACTCGTTGATGGCTTCCCCGAATGAAGCCTTTTTGTTCCTGCCCATTTCTCATTTCTGTTGGAACATCTAATGGAATTATTATGATTCTCTGTTTGAGGAACGGGATACTCAGTTTCACTGGAGAAAACAAACAAACAAGTTCAAGTCATAATGGAAATGGCTATAAGTATAAGACTAATAACTTGTTCATATAAATGAATATATCTATCATTTCTCCGTTTTCCCTACAAATATTATTTATAACCGGGAAAACTACAAGTGGGAATGCATTTTCGTTGTCTTCCTCTTCTTACTCATCCCCCAAAAGGAAGAACAATAGAGATGGTAATAATAAGTAGCGGAAAATCTTTGTGTGCAGATTGTGGTGGTGGGTGATGATGAAGATGCTAGTTTCCTATTTTGGCATGAAAGGCTAATGTCCTAGAAGACATGTGTTGACAGATCATGACATCTTTACAAATTCAAATGCTTAGAAAGCATTATATATTCACTCAAACGGTCACCAATATTATGTAATGCTTTTAAAATTTAAATAAATGGTTAGTTCTGGAGACATTTGGAACCCTATTTTTATCCTATTAATGCAAAAATCTCTGCCCGCTGGATTATCTATTGTATATAGTTTCTTAAGTTATTTTATAACATTTCTTATGCATGCTACAGTCTCAATCTCAATCATATTCCCATTCAAAATCCAACTTTTCAAAGTATGCCATATTATTATTATAAGCTATATTACGTGGAAGTATGATATCACAATTTGTTGGAGCATCTCGCATTCTTTACTTACTCGCTCTTCTTCTGTTCTCCTCTGACCCAGATTTTGAGGTAGCTGAAAACTAACTTTTTCAAGGAATCGACCACAATAAGACTTTGCTATTGCCGGAAGGCTGAAGAACAACAACGGATGATGCAACTCCATATTCCTCTATCATATTTTTGTGTAGTAGTAGAGCAGTAGGGCAATGGAAACAGTCGGATAGTGTGATAGAGTGGGGTTATGATATGAAATGAATCCGTGCGGACTTGCTTGACCAGTTACATTTTGTATACAGTGAATCCTTTTCCAACTATATTATGTAATGAGTGGAGAAGCTTAATAATCTAACTGTACATTTGAGAAAACGATAAAAATAATCTAAACTGTTATTTTTATGGATAGTATGTCAAGTCACATTTTCCGGAAGATGTAAACAAATATTTCACAATTACATACACAAACAACTACTTATGCAGGGGCTATCTATAGCCCTAAAGTGGATACATCAATATCCCAAGATGGACGACATAGCTTAATTGTACACAAAAGCTCTAAAGCATCCTTTCATTCCACTGGAGACATTACTTTGAGAAATTTTCTCTCAAGATAACGCTAAGAAATCACTTTATGCAGCCTCCTTCATACATCCTCCTACTTATATAGTATGGTATTCATAGTCAAATAACATTTTGAACCTAGTTGAATTATTGTTGAGTGGGGCAAGATTTATTTGACAGTGAAACAAGTCCAATGTTCCGCGTTATAAAACTACCCTGGACTTTATCTCCGTCTTATATGCTCTTAAAAAGGGCAGGAGAAAGCAAAGGGCATGTTAAATCTCAGGGACTTTCACAAGACACCAGACCTTATATCAGTAAAATGGAGGAAGGGTATCGGTAGCTAGCCACCTTCACTATTGTAATTTTGGTTTATTGGTGCTGGTCCTTTACTCTCCAATTATCCATTATGATTTTCATAGGTACGTACATCCGAGAAAGTATGTCCAGATACCGATCCTTCATTCCAGCCCATATAAATTCATCCCATTTCCTAAGGACTTTTTCTACCCGGATTACATTGCAGCAAGTTTTGCCGAGGGTAATTGGGTTATTAAATATTGAATGAGAATGAAGAAAAACTAGAAACTACTGGGAAGGAAGGGAAAAGGATGAGATGAAACTACAAAGAATCCAGTTATATCCATGAATCACTCCCGACGAGTGGCCTTGTTATCGCAGGAGTGAGAGGAAGAGGAAGGATTTACTTACACCATCGCCATCCAAGAATGCCGACAATGACTTCTGTTTACTTGCTCCCTTTCTCCTAACTTTTTAAATTACTTACTCTCCACTTCTTCCTCAACACCAAAGACGGAGCAAAGCAAAACGGTCTACTATAAATATGGCCAAGGTATTTCAAGAACTTCAAACCAGGTTACGTGGAAGAAGCCAACTTCATAATTTTCTCCAAGAAGAAATGCTACAACACCTTGAGGCAATCCCTGCCCTAGCAATTTGAGTTAGCCCTAGTCAAAAATAATGTTTGTACCTTGGAATGTTCCTCCTTACAGTTTCCCATCCTTGCCGTCCATCCGTTTGTATGCCTGAAAACTGCAGACACTCGAGCAGGAGCAAGTTATCTATTAGTGAGCCCGTAGATGCATTTATTACTCGGAAGTTGGCAAGGTGGATGATGGTGGAGGATAAGAGGAGCAACTTTATATATATGGACCCCAGTAGCCCAGGACTGAGAATTATTTTGCATCTGACATATGGACAAGAAAGAAGAGAAACAGAGATAAAATATTGTAGCATTAAAAAGGGCATCTTTCTATTCAACATTTATTTATGCCTGTCCATTTTGCATGCTTCGCTCTCCGTAGTCCGTGGCCTCCACCCAATGAACCTTTTGTACCCGTATGTCTTCCCAGTTACTGATGAGATTAACTAAACGTTTTAGCAAAAGCTCAAGAAGCGAATAAGTAAAACTTTCTGAGACAGTGATAGGGGCTATGGAAGAATTTTTACTCATCCAACTTGAGTTTATGTGTAACTGCATCTGTTTGGTAGGAGAGCCAAGCTAGAAAAAAGCTTATCCTACTTTCGACTAACTTAATTCCACGCACACATCTTTACCGTTTATGCAACTGTGACTTCAATACCTTTTTTTACTCCTTTTCCATTTCTTATCCCCTTCTGGCTACGAGGAGGAGAAATATAGAATTAAGAAAGTATAAAACAAGCAGGAGCTCGACTTTGAAAAAACAAGACTCGTTCTCTCTTTCGTTTTATTTCATTTATTCCACATTTCCGTGTTTCCAACAAAAATAAGCGGTTGTATAAAGCTGTTATCGAACATGCCATATCGTTTTCCTCTTCAGAGCGGGTCATAATTATTATTGAGATGTTACAGAATGAAATATAGAAAAGAAGGGAAGACGGAAACTTCTGATGAAATTTATGTGCATCACAATCATATATGGCTACTGGAAAGTGTGCCCATCCATCTTGATACGTCACGTCCATGTAGCCAGCAACTTTTATCCATCGCGAGACCAAAAGACGTCACAGCGGCAGTATGTCATGTGTAACTTTTCACGCTGACATGAGTGAAGTCCGTCAAACAACCTTGTACCGTGTTTTTCTACTTCACTTTGATCGCAAGCAGGAGAAAAACCTTTTTGTACGGTAAGCCTGTTCTTTTGATGCATAGGGAAAAAACTCAAGGGACTAACTTAATTAATATAAGTAAGTAAACGGATTTATTATAAAAAGGCAATGTCAACAACACCAATAGCCTCTGAATAACGTGTGTAGCCTTTGCGTAAAAACTAAAAGGACAACAATGGGATTAGGATACACAGACACAGGCGGGCGGTAATTTCGGTATATCGTTTTCTCATCGAAAATGAAAAGAAAGATTCCCAAAATGAGCTGAAACCTTTAAACTGAAAATCCTTCGGTCAGCTTGTTTTAACTGTTTCTTTACACAACTATCCTGTGTTTAGCAATATCCCTTATCGTATCAAATGAAAGTAGCTAAATTGGGACTTCTTGAATCTAAATTGTATTAGGAATTGAGTAAGATGATGATGCTAGCCCATGTACCTCAATGATGCTCCTGCTCTGCTAACAGTTTACAGACTGTCTTTCTGCGTAGTGTGTAGCATGATACGTTCGTTCCGCTGTTATTGTCATCAAATGAAAAAATACATTTTTTTAGAGTAAGAAACTATCCACAACGGGAATCTATATATTTTGAGCAACTCTCCACCATCATCTGTCCTTCCAATCTAGTTAAGAAAGTACTTTCACTTCTCTCATTTACTTTTATATACCAGATGTATACATGTAGTAACCATACTTTATAGTATTAGCTAGTGGTCTGTTGGTATTGGACTTTCGCTTTCTGCACTATTTTTGTTGGAGCACCAAAGATTCTATACGTTCAGTTACCCGACACAAAAAGCATGAATAATGTTATGGATGTAACAAAGATTACTACGGAAGTAGTCCCACTGAAAAGGGTATAGAGGCGGCCGCTTTGCCTTTCACTTTCACTACTTAAAACCAAACCAGAGAGGAGAGGAGAGAAAGCTACTATGTGCCAGAGGAAAGTACATGCATTACATTTAAGCCGTCTTTAGGACGGAACTAGAGTAGAAGTCATAGAAGGAGCCGCGGCAGCAGACTCTGTAAGTTGGTATTATTATTATAACCAACCAGCATAGCCTTACATTCATTCACTCCAGTAAAGTTTGTTGGACTCATTGGAAGGAAAAAGGACCACCATACGGCAACTTCATAGGATGGAGACTAAGGAGGCAGGGAGAATGGGGCAATAGAAGCAGAAAACCAAGAGCAGCCCAATGTATTGCCAAGTACTGCTAGCTTAACAGGCACAAGGAAAAATCAGCAGACTACCCGGGTATTTGCCGTAGATGTATGGCCGTAGTGGTACGGCATTCCCAACGCTTTTACAACTTCCCTGCAATACATACTTTTTCAGTTCACGCGTTGCCAGCAGTAAAAATCTTCAGCACTCCACTCTGCTCTCTCCCTCTGAAAATGTACGTTCTTGTGAATGTGGCACGTATATCGCCGTAGCTCCGTCCGTAGTGGCAGACTGGGAATGCATTCACTTTGGCAAAATGGGAAAGAAGCCCCGAGTGAGGGAGACCGAACCTGTGATGTTTTTAGCTGGCTAAAAAAAAGGTTCACAAGAGAAGTCTGGGATGAAGGCAGTAAAATTTCTGCTCCAGTGTCAGTTTGTGCTCTGCCATCGCGCCTGATGTTGTTCCGTTTCGGTGTGCGACTACTCAGCTCCTACAAATATAGTGAAAATACATGTCTCAACGAGGGGATGTAGATTTTCTCATAGAAAAGGGAAAAAATACGAAGGAAATGTGCACATAATTTGTGCATCTGAAATCAAAGCCTGCATTTCTTCGCTGGATGCATTCAGTCGAGAAACTACTTACTACTCCTGGATCTGAAGTCTCTCTTCCAGTCATTTGCAGCTGAAGTCAGCAGTTTCTATTGGAAAAGCTTAATATTGGAGGAAAATTTCAATTTGTTTTTTGTGAAAACAGTGTTTGCTCCCAACTTTCATCGTTGGCTACTGTAACAATAAAAAAGGAAACGAAGGATATTGCTCTGGTGGACGTGTGTCTCAACTCAAGCCTAGAGTAAACATATTCATACAAAATAGACAAGAAACCACTCTCAAGCTCTTCCTCGAAAAAAAAGTGATACGTTCGGCACCACCGTGAAACTGGCATTGTACGAAGAAAACAAGACAGAAGGAGCCTTATTCTCAGCAGGTCTTCGCTCCCTTCGACTCCTACTTATTTCCAGTAAAAATCTGTTGGTGTAAGATCAAGTAAAATATAAGGATTTCTATCTGGCTCTTACTCTGCTCCTCAACCAGCAATTGTGTGATCAATCTTGTATCGTTCCTGCATTTCCGATCTTTTGGGACCGTTCCTTTATTTTCCATCCGCCAACGTCATCGTGTACTTTTCAGTCTTTGTTAGAGTGTTGTATTTGTGGATGAAGTGAAGGTACAAGGGAAACCGTCCCTCCCAACTTTCAAAGGAATTGCTATACTGTCGTCAACAAGGTTTTTTAAAGAGAAAATCATTCCCTGCTTTATATAAGACTTGCACTGTCCTTATACGTATTTCTATTTCTCGCATAAAGTGGGAGAGTGGAAACACTTGCAACCTTACGCAATTGTTGAGATGGCCGTCTGTGGGCTCCTCTCACTCTGTCAATTGTTCCCTGTCAGTTCCACTCAATCAAAATAAAGTTTACTTGTGATTTTATTCCGCACTGGCTGGTGAAAGGAAGTTTCACATTTGTATATGTATACAATAGTTATGTAAACCGAAATCCGGGGAAAGGAAAAAAAGGAATGTCAATTGGATATTGCGTACCATTATTGGTAACCGATTTCAGGCAGATGTAAAGAAAATTCAGAAGAGCGAAAATAAAAACCCAACGCGTGTGCGAGTGAAAAGTAAGTGAAGTTAACTCCCAGCGTCTGGTGAATTCTCGTACCATCACCATCTTGTACTCTAAACTCTGGACATGAAAAATCCATCTTCGCACATCCAAATCTTGATTTTCATTGGAAAATCCCGGTTGGACTAAGGGAAACATTTCGGGAAAATACACACGCACAGAATAAAAAAATACACATAACAAATAAAAGTACGAGTGAAAAATTTCCGTCTTCTTCCAGGAGAAAGCACACTCCCTGTTTACAAATGGGATTAGTTGGGTGGTAGGGACGGCGAAGACAAGAGTTGTGCAACCAGTTATTTCCCCTTTCACTCACTCAAACACAGTTACTAAACCATTATCTAGTTTTAACAAGTGAAAATTTGGGAGGGAAGGAGTAGTTTCCTAGTAGTAAATGCTAAAATACCCCGTTTGATTTCCTTTTCTTGGGGTGATCACCCAGTGGAGTTCCTATTGAATGTAGAGTGAAAATAAAGACCTTCACAAGCCACTCAACTAAACAAGAAGTGAAGTTGCACTGCATTCAATTGCATCCCCATCACATCACAGCACATTCCATTCCATTGAACTTCACTACCGTTATTTCGTTAACGGGAAAGTTTTTATCTACCACTTTTCCAAGAAACCCGTCATCATCCGTTTTCATTTCCTCCTCCGTTTCATATATATTTGAAGAGGAGAGGAAAGGTAACTCACAACAGAATCAACACTGTCATTTTGGGTGGTTTTTGCCCAAGGAGTCTAGTGCTCTTCTTCTCCAGTTACTTTGTGATCTTCCCAGCCAGTTGGTTGCCATTCGGATACCTAATAATAACACAAGTTGTGTGAACCAATTTCAAACACGAGGGGAAAGTGCTGTACTAATACAACTACACCACCTTACACCGTAGCTTTCCCAACTTCTCATCTATGTGGGAGTAGGGACAGGAGAAAGCGCGCTTACTCATTTTGGTTCTGCCGTAACCGGAACGTAGATATTATAACTTGGGGGAAATATAACTCCTTTGAGACCGACTTGTCTCCCTCAGTCTATGTCACATACGGTTAGTTACATGACCGGCAACTCAGCATAAGGTAAAGGGTTTCTCTATTTTCTCTCTATATCTACACTAGCAATAAGAATATATCATTTATAAAACCTCTAGTTGTGACCAACACCATCATCCCCAACCTAACCGTCAGTATTTATATCCTCATCGTAATCCCTCTCATCATTATCATCATCATTCGATAGATCATCCATTGTGACAACATCGTTTTCCAGCACACAGTGTCGTGCCATCCTAAGCAACTTGTATTTCCCTAAATGGAGGAATTTCCACTTGAAGCGTGAGAATAACCTGGTGAAAATACTACGGGAAAATAAATACAGGACAAGACTTCTTTCACTGCAATCCAATCTGCATCACTGAATCCTAGTAAGCATTCCGTTTGTGTGCGCACGTGCTTAGGTTAGTACGAAAATTAAACAGAGGGACCAACACACGCACCATCATTTTCCTTGGTCTCCTCTTTCCGTAATGATGTTTGATGTATTACAAATAAGTGTCACCCTCCTCATCACAAGAACAAATGGCACCGGTACTGGTTCCACTAATCATAAGTGGAATGAGGGGAGGTCGTTGCCTTTGATGAATTTTTCAAATCTTGTTATTTTCCTTTGCACAATATCCTTTCTTTCTTTCTCCGGAGAGAAACTTTTTTCTCGTGTTTGGATGTGTGAGCGAGAGAAACAGCATGAAAAGTTGCTTTTCTTCTCTGACTTTTCCCCTAACTTATTTCATTTCATATGATATAAAATAAAATGTAAAGGTATATACTCCATGTTTTTGAAGGGTACATATCCCTTTGGAAGCTCACAACTAACGATAACTATCTGGATGATCTGCCTCCCTGTTTCTACAAATACACTCCAATCTACAGCGTATGATGAGATGAGACGAACTTCCCTTTGCTTGTCCACGTTCACTCCGGAATATTCCTCCCTCCCATAAGACGTCGTCTTATCCGAAATGTTGAGACCAATGGGGCACACCTTCATCACGTGGCGACGCAGGAACCTAAAGGTGACTTCATTGCTGCCATCGATGACCGGAATCTTCACATCCACCACTCGAACTCGGTTATCCCGTCCGGGATGCGTCTTCACTATGACTCCTTTCTTCCAATCGTTGCGATCAGCTTGGTCGTTTAGCAGTAGCACGAGGTCTCCCTCCCGTAGCGAGCGATGATCATCGGTCCATTTCTTGCGCGGAATAAGGGTTGGTAATACTTCTTCCCTCCAGCGCCTCCAAAAGTTCTCGGCTAGCTGCTGAGCATACCTCCAGTTACGACGACAGTTTTCTTCATCGCTAAATTCTCCAGGAATAAAATGCCCTGGAATACATTTTAGTTTTAACAGATGATTAGGAGTTATACACTCCGGGTCCTTAGGATCAGGCGATGTCACGGATAATGGACGGCTATTCATTATGGCCTCGACTTCGCAGAGTAGAGTAAGCAATGTATATTCTTTGGGGGCTTGACACTTAAGAATATGGCGGAGGATCCTTTTGGCTAGTCCTATCATCCTCTCGTAACTCCCTCCCATGTGAGGCGATGCAGGCGCTATGAAGTGCCATTCGGTTCCTCGACGAAGAAGTGATTCAGCTATCATTCCTTGTTCCCAATCTTGCATGCATTTCTTCATCTCGTTGTCTGCCCCTCGTAGGTTGGTGCCGTTATCACTCCAGATATGATTTGCAGGACCACGACGAGAATTAAAACGAACGAGGCAGTCAATGAAATCACTGCTGCTCAGGGAAGGGACCAGGTCAATGTAGACTGCTCTAGTTGTCAGGCAAGTGTACAACACACCCCAACGCTTCTCATGTCTTCTCCCGATCTTTACTTCCATGGGGCCAAACAAGTCAACT
Source organism: Lepidocyrtus violaceus (assembly GCA_034696905.1). Classification (NCBI taxonomy): domain Eukaryota; kingdom Metazoa; phylum Arthropoda; class Collembola; order Entomobryomorpha; family Entomobryidae; genus Lepidocyrtus; species Lepidocyrtus violaceus. The sequence continues at coordinate 9,694 of JAQGAI010000207.1, read as the reverse complement.
CCGGTGTGACTGAAAGCTGGTTCATTGCTGGCCACCCTTCCTTCTGGTAGGTCTCCCATAACTTGTGGAATTGGTTTGGCCCTTTCTATCTCGCAGGTTCCACATTTGAGAATGATGCTCCTAACTAAGGTGCGACATTCAAGAATCCAGTATTTTTTCCTGAGGTTGTTTATTACTGTTTCTTGCCCCTGGTGGGCATTGATGACATGGATCCATTCCACAAGCAATCTTGTGTACCGATGATGAGGATCAAGGATTACCGGATACTTAACCGAGTCGGAGATGTTAGGGGCGTTCCCAATTCGGCTCTGGATAACAATCAAACCGTCTTTGATTGTTGGAGAAAGTTTGTAGAGTCGGCTTTTCTTGTCTACTGCGTTCCCTTTCTTTAGCGATGAAAGCTCCTCTGCAAACGCCTCTTGCTGGACTTGCCTGCTCCACAATCTCTCGGCAGCTTCCATTATAGTTGGGGTGACTTGAGACGTTCCTTTCTTTATGAGCAATTGGAAAGAAGCCATCCACAGGGCTGTCTTTCGAACGAGAGAATACCAGGAAGAGTACTCATTTTCATTTGGAAGAGGCAGTCTGAGAGGACATCTCCTGAGGAACATCACCGCGTTCCTTTTCTCCAGGTCTTCTATCTTTGGTTCCCCATCTTCTCTTTGGACAGGCCAGTGCTCTTCACTTTTGTACAAGAAATCGCTTCCTTTCAGCCAGCGACAATTGGAAGTAAAGTCCATTTTCATTCCCGATCTTGTCGCATCATCTGCTACATTTTCTTTAGATGGGACCCAGTGCCATTCTTCAGGGTTAGAATGATTCCGTGCGAGAATTTCGCCTATTCGATTTGACACAAACTGGCTAAATCGTCCTTTCTCCGACCGCAGCCAGCATAACACGGTTCTCGAGTCAGTCCAGTAGAATGACTTTTTAATCAGAAGGTCATCTTTAAAGGTTTCTTTTACAGTTGCGGCGAGGCGGGCTCCCATAACTGCAGCGTTTAACTCCATTCGTGGAATTGACATGCCTTTGATAGGCGCTACCCTTCCTTTTCCCACAACGAAGGCGACTTCGACATCCTTCCCTGTTACTCCTCGGAGATATGTAACGGCCACATATGCTTCTTCACTGGCATCGCAGAAGGTATGGAGCTCGTAGGTTGTGTGATCGTTTGCCTTTCGTCGGATACAGCGTGGAATGATGACTTCTTCTACTTGCTGAAGCTCTGCAATCCACTCTTTCCATACAAGGTCCAGGTTGGCTGTAATCTCATCATCCCATCCAAGTCCTAAACGCCAGGTAGACTGGAAGATGATGAGTCCCTTCATTTTGAGCGGTGTCAAAAAACCAAGAGGATCAAACAGGCTCATAATGAATGATGCTAACTTCCGCTTTGTTGGCCTTTCCAATGCTGTTGAGATTTTCTCCTCACTTAATTTGAAAGCAAACACGTCAGTAGCAGGGTTCCACAACAATCCAAGCGTCTTTTCCATTGGCAGATCAGACTTGACGGAAATGAACCTATCCCCGGCTGCTCGTAACTCTTCTGGTATAGCGTTGACTACGGTGATGCTGCTGCTGCTCCACTTCGTGATTGGAAAACCGCCCTTTCCATGGATAAAGGTGACTTGTTGTTGAAGCTTTATAGTTTCTTCCTCTGTCTCACCTCCACTGTGAAAATCGTCCATGTAAGTTTCGGTAGTGATGGCTTTCACTGCTGCTGGGTATTCTGTCTCGAACTCTTTTGCATTCCGGTCTTTGACATAGCATGCTGAGGCTGGAGAACAGACTGATCCAAAAAAGAGCCTTGTCATCTTGTAAATCCGTGGCGGTTTAGCTCGTTCCATTCCCCTGTACATGATGAGCTGCATGAGCTGATCTTCATCCTTTAATTTCACCTGGTGGAACATGGCAGTGATGTCTCCAATCAACCCAATTTTGTGGCGACGAAACCGGAGCAATACCTTTGGCAGGGGCACGAGAAGGTCAGGCCCGGTGAAAAAGAGGTCGTTGAATGAAGATCCATTTGATTTAGCGGCAGCATCAAATACTAGACGAGGCTTTTTGTTGGGATGATGTGCAAAGAAAGTAGGTAGAAACATGTGCCTTTCTTGCTTGAGCAAACTATCAGATATTTCTTGCAGGTATCCCTTGGACAAATACTCCTCGAACCTGGAAGTATACAGCTCAGCAAAGTTCGTGTCTCGATCAGCTTTCCTTTCCATGATGTGAAGTCGCTTCATTGCCATCTGTCTGCTTTCTGGAGGGAGAATGGACGGATCTCGATACAGCAGGCCTGTTTCCCATCGATCCTCAACTCTCTTCGTTGTCTCTTCCATAATGACAAGCGCCTTCTCATCTTCTTTTGAGCGTAGGGACGGCAAATCTTTCACCCCAAAATTATCCATACAGATGAATTCCTTTACCATCTCGTTCAGCTCAATTTCCAAGTGAGTTGCTCTCAAATGGAATACCCCCTTCTGACTCATTACTGATTTTCCTTCCGCACCAACAGGTAGCCAACCCAACGGAGTCTTCACTGCTGCAGGCGAAGTTCTGGACTGCTCTATGCATCGGCTTGGAAAGGCTTTCCTCCAGTGTGGATTTCCAATCAGGACCAACGGCTTCACATTGTATTGCGATCGGATTGGTGCTGCTCTCAAACGTGGGTACTTCTCAAACCATTTTTCCACGTTGACTGTTTGTTTCGGTAGATCCAGTTCTCGGGTTAAGTAGACCGACTTCAGTGGGTGAATTTCAGCATTCTTGTAGTCCCCGGCAATTTCAATGTTGCAGCGTTTGGAGTTCATCTTGCTCTCTTTTCCATTGAAGACTCCAACAGAGATTGTGGTATCTTCTCCTTCAATTCCGAGCTCTGTTGCTAAGTCCCAGTCCAGCAGTGAAAGTTGAGCTCCTATATCCAACATTGCATGGCAGCTCCTTTTCCTTCCATTGGGTCCGGTCACCACCACAGGAACATACCATAGCAGGTCATCACTGTCAACTGCGTTGACATTTCCCAAGTTGCCCTTGACATCTTCAATTGGATCATCTTTTGCATTGGCTGCTTTCGCCTTGCGCCCTGCGTGTTGCTGCTGAGTCTGCTTCTCATCTTGATCGCAACTGTGAAGGAGTGGGTTATGCTCACGATCACAACCGGAAACTCCACATTTCTTCTTGGACTTGCAGTCCCTTGAACGATGCCCGGTGATGAGGCAACAAAAGCACAGCCGCTTCTCTCGGACCAATTTCAGCTTATCGTCGTCTGGTAGTTGAGCAAACGTACGGCAGTTGCGGATGTGGTGGCCTTCAAGCTTGCAATTTACACAATATGCTTCTTTCTTCTTGTTTTCGTCCTTCCCTGGAACGACTCCAACATGGCGGTTGCGCTTTGGCTTATCTTCTTCTCTACTGGTTGGTTCACTGCTCCGATAAGCGATGTTGACTTCTTTTGTAATGCAAGTCTCGAAGTCCTGCAAGTTATCTTTTCGGCTCCCGTCTTCATCCAACCATGTGTACCAGCCGCGTCTCATATCCGTAGGAAGCTTCCGCACCAAATTTTTCAGGAGGTCCATGGAATGAAGATAGTCGACTTCATTAAAGGATTTGATGTTTGTAACTAATCCCTGCACGGCAATCCCGAATTCGATGATGGTGTCCGGCTTGGCATAATTTGGAGATGGGGCTTGCTTGGCTTTGTCGATGAGAGACTCCAAAACAAACTTTGCTTGGCCAAATCGTTTTTCCAGGCTTCTCATTATGTCTGGAACATTTTCCGTATTAGACAGAAGGTGATGAACAGTAGCTTCTGCTTTTCCTTTCAAGGCTTTGCGCAGTCGGCTTAGGTTGATGGTGTTGGCTTCTCCTCTTGGAAGCTTTGCTGTTGATCGCTCGAACTCATTCATAAACAGCGGCCAGTCTTCCGGGTCTCCGTTGAAATAAGGAAGTTCCTTAGCCTTCTTGTCTGTGCTGACGGCGAGATCCTTGATTGCCGATGCCAACATTACAATTTCATGCTGCTGCTGGACAGGTACTTGGACTGGAACTTGCTGAAATGATGTTGGAGGAGGATAGTAGTAGGGATGAAATCCTGGAGGTGCTGGGTAAGCCTGTCCTTGGTATTCTCTTGGTAGTGGCTGTGGATCATGAGGTGGATTCTGCATTCCTGGCATAGGAATATTCTGTTGAAGCAGCGGGAACTTGACCTCGTTTTTCTCTACAGCGGCTTCGGTGGTAGTATTTTCGACCCACTCATCGACTCGTTTCTGCTTTCCTTGTTCATCCCTATCAATGCCTTTCTCTGGATCATGTTCACTACCCATGTCTTCATCCAAATCTTGATAATCTTCCTCCAAGATGTCCTGTTCCTTGACCTTGGCTTCGTTTTCGATGATGGCCTTTCGTCTGTCGAAAGAATCTTCCATCCGCTTCAATTTGTTTGCTTGTTTGGAGATAGCAAGCTGCAATGTGCTGATTTCGCCTTCCAGTTCATTAATGGCTTTCTTGTTGTCTTCAGTTTTCTCTAGTTTCTGAAGAGATTCCAACCTCCGCTCGGCGTGTTGCAGGTCACTGATCAAATCAGCGTGATGCTGTTGGGCTTCCTCGATGTCTTCCTTAAGCTTGTCGATCTTCTTTTCAGTTTCCAGCGTGTTGTGTCGGATTCTGGAAGATGACGATGATTGATAGGATGTTATGGAATACGTTTTCTTAGCAGCAGTCGCAGGTTTGGTTACGGGCGGCGCTCCTGAGGCCTTTCCACTCCACTCCGGGCTTCCCATCCTGGAATATTGAAGACGGTCCTTTGGTATGGATACACGCTTCCCTCTTCCAAACGGACTTGGCCCTCCTTGCTCCATGCTACAAATGCGGCTCAGAAATCAACAGGAAAAAATAATTAGAGCAAATTCCTAACTTCACAATCAACCTCAACGTTCTCCAGGCTCCACGGTAATGAATTGGACTGATCTTACTCAAGGACGAGACCTCTTTGTTTTTACTGCCAGTCTCAAAGCAGTTTCTCACAATGCTATTTTAGTGATAGCTCACTCTCCAGTGGTTCCCTTCCTTCCTTCTGGAAAGGACGATCAATGGGATGTGCGGCGGATGCTCCTCTTGACCTCCTCCACACTTCAATACTTGTCAGACTCGGGAAGACTGGCTTCACGGGCGTAGCAAGGACGCTGCTGACTACACAGGTTTTGGACACTCAAAACTGGTTCCTGGAATCCCTCGGTTTCGGCACCAATGTTTTTGAAGGGTACATATCCCTTTGAAAGCTCACAATTAACGATAACTGCCTGGATGATCTGCCTACTTGATTCTCCAAATACACTTCCACCTACAGCGTATGATGAGATACGGCGAACTTCCCTAAACTATCTTTAACTGTTCCTCTAATTTAACTTGTCTCCAGTTCTTACTTTACTTCCAGAAATTGCCAGATTGAGATTACAAAACCATTCCACATTAGCTTACGAATTAAAATCCACTTCTGCTCCAAACGGGTTCAGTTTTATATGAATTTTATTAAACGAAAACCTTTGAACTTCTTTTCTTTTTACCTCAGTTAACAAATGACACGTAATTATAATTAAAATTGATAATTAAAAATTAACTCTTGCTACCTCTGCCCAAATCCCTTCAACTGCTTACATGACATGAGCTGTCAAAAACGAGACAGCTCCAGCTGAAGATTTTCTACAGAAAAAAAAATAGGAAAACAGAATACCGCCAAATCGTTGAAGACAAAATGGGGCAACGCAATACAATAGCTTACATGTTTAAACTTATACATACAACAAAGACAAGGAGCATGACGCCTGGCTTCGTAAACAAGCCATTTCACATGCAAATAAAATTCATGAAAAAACATACAATCTTTAAACAGTAAAAATTAGCAATTTTCTGCTGTGAAAAAATCGGAAAAAGTATATCATATGTAGAGTGAAGTCCGGGCTACAATTTCCGTGTCCCAAACCTACTTGCTGACCTCAAAAAACCCCCAAAAATGCCTCCCGGGAAAGCCATACCCAACCTACATTTTCCCTTCTGAAGCCCTGGGAAACGCATACCCAACCTTCGGATTCAAGTTGCCAGGGTGCGGATGGCTTTCCATAGCTTCCCTTTGCTTGTCCACGTTCACTCCGGAATACTCCATGTGTTTGTTTGTATTATATATTTTATTTTCTCTGAACTTTTTTTTTCTAGAAAAAAAACATAAAGCAAAAATCTTTTTAAAAGAAGAAACGAGAGAGCAAAGTAAATTTAATTCGTTCCAGACAATATTTTACTTCTTCTTTATTTTCTCCTTGTTGAAGTAGCTGCTTTCGGCACATGGTATTGTTGGTGTTGTTGAGGGTGTATTAAATATAGCTTAAGGAAGGAAATGAAAGCGATCATTGTATGCTTTAAGTAATAATAATACTCCCAACCCCAAACACAATCAGAATACAGTAGTAGTCGGCAGTATGATATGTCTATAGCTACAAAGTACAAGAGCTCCCGTTCAAGTATTTTTCTTTTTCCTTGTTTACTTTAGTTTAACTTTCTTTTGTGAGAAGGAGACAAGTAGTCTTAAAAATAAACGCATACAGCTCGTCAAATACTTCAAGCATGTATTCAAGGTTATATAGGTACCTTATATATTTAGAAGAATCTAAAACGGTTTGACTCAAAATATGATGATGTTGTGTAACCACTTGGTCTGGTCTGGTCCATTCTTCAATAGAAATTCTATATTATCACAGTTCAGTTCAACAAGACCCTCCTCAAATTTCTGTAAAACAAAAACAGATTCAATTGGAAATCTCCCCCTCGAACAGAGAGGCTACAATGGGATACATGTGTCAAATTGTGTCCTGTCCACTAAACATCTCAGCAGCAAATAATTCAACAGAATGAAAAACAAGATGAGGGGGAAAGATTGTATTTACATTCTCCGTCTACAACAATAATAGGAAAGGAATGGCCATGACATCCCCTCCCCTTCAAAACCTCAAATTGATGATGAAGCCGATGGCGATGATGATGATACCATTCAGTTTATAAAGTCGGGTGCTTGATGTTCCCGTTGAAAGCTTAACTCTTGTAAGAAGAGGAGATGGGAAGAACAGATGTAGAGCTATTGAAAGACTAGAGATATTTCAAATTAAATTGGGAAGCAAAGTGGAGGCAACCATTTAAATCAAGACCAGCCTCCATTGATCCATTTTTAATCCCGATCTAGTGAGATAAAACTGGCAGGCTGACGACCTATTTTATATCCGGCTATACAGGATTAGCTCAAGTTAATTCTTTCGCGATAAATTTCTCATGTCAAATAGTACTTTCCATCCAACTCATAATGCTTTTATCGCAACTTTAGCATCTAATCAGGTGTCACGTATTTACTCCTCATTCCTTCCCACTTTCTTCGACAGTCTAGACGATATGCGTACACATCCTCCTTGGTCATATCGCTCATCTCCACTCTGTGAGTTACGCTTCTCATCTTCCCATTTAAATAGTCAAACAGGCATATACAGTTGGATTCTTTTTCACAAGGAGGAAGCCCCACTGTCACTGTGCCATTACTCCTTTCATGCACCACTACAAGTGAATTCGAGCCGTGCCAATGCGGTTACACAGCTTTCTATCCATCTTGGTGACAGAAATATTAGGTGTTTTGCCAAAACTCTCATACCCTCCATTTACTCCGTGTTCTCTTATTTCGAAAGCCAGATTGAATTTCCATTCCTAAGTTTGTACCATCATCATCAACGAGCGACATGATATGAAGAAAGCTTCTCAAATTGACGTGGTGTAAAAAAACATCGTAGGGAGAAGAAGCAAACTTCAACAACAAACTTCTGGTTTTACTTCCAGCCCACTCCACTATAAATGCAAATGTAGACAATACATTACATTCATAATTTATTTCTATAGGTTTGTGCATTCTTCTTTTGACATACAACACGTAATTAACGCACAACTGGAATATACTGCGTATAAGAAAGAACACATCCCAGGCGCAGTAAAACCCGACAATGGGGAGGAATATATGCTCTCTTCTATCGCATCGCTAATAACGTAACTATATGACAGCTTTGCCAAAATGGAATTAGATTAGATAGAAAGAAAGACTGATTACGTTTACTTGGGGCATGCACAAGATAACACAATCTAGGTAGTTGGAAAGTGCCAGCCTGAAAATTATGATGGCCTTGTTTACCATGTCCTTTCATATCATCTCCCTTGTTTCCCACTCCTCTCTCCATTCATATTCGAATCGATTTCATGCTCCATGATAATGACGATAATTATCGCAGGCGTGTGCCCTAATTTGTCCTTCTCCGTCTCTAATTTTCTTCAGCGGACAAAGAGGGGAGGCAAAAGACGTAGACCCACTCACCGTGTCTGACTTGTTAGGAAATTAGTTGTGAAATTATGTCTCAACGTTGACTTTTACATATTATTTGCTTTTATGCAACATTTTATTTGCGAGTCTCGTCGACAGTTTTTAATTGCGCAATGCATAAATTTCCTTAACAAGGACTCATTATAAATGGTCCACTTACTTAAATGTAGAGGTATATACGTACCTATTGCCCTTGGCTGGGATTGGGATTATATCCCAATATAAACACATTTGCTTGCTTCCTAATGATGATAATGTGATTACAAAATATCCTTTATCATAAAGAGCAAATGAACAACATTTGAACAGACATTTAATTTCTCGTGATAAAACTTTTATTCCTTGAACCTACAGACAAACACGCATCAAATCATCATTCCGCTGACTTTCCTCGCACGGTGTCTACATACTCTCGCGTTATTATAGAGCAATAGAGCTCCATCTTGATAAATCGTCATAATAAAGCAGTATACCTATCCTATAAACATTTTACAGTATGTTGTTGTTGCAACTTCCTATCCCCAAAATTTCATATTGCGTATGTAAATACATACAGTACCATAAAGACTTGAGGAATTTCTCCACTAAATCATATCAAAAATAGGATGGAAAGTAAATGGAAATGGAATATCTTTAAAGTAAACAATAGGAACAGTGAAGGTATCTATTAGAAAATGTGTCTATATCTGAGTAAATAATGGTTGCTCGTTACTCCTGCTCCATACCATACAGTGAACGCATACCTAGGTTCGTTCATACATGAAACGAACGAGTCTTCACGTATTTCCCTTCAACTTCCCGGGAAAGTCTTCTGTTTTACTGATTTCATTTCATGGAAGATGTTATCCTAGCAAGGATCGTTGTTCCTTAAAATAAATGTGTGAGCCTATCTACGTCTTTCTCCATATCCTCATATTAAACTATGATAGGAATCCCACCAAGTTTCGTTTCATTTCAGAGGGAAAGCGGCTTTGACAAGATTATAGCATTTTGATTACTCAAATTATTATCACGGCTTCCCCACCCTATTTCCTCTCCAAAAACACTGAAAGTTAGAAGAGGAGGGATTGGGAGAAGAAAAAAAAAGAAGAGAAAGTGATCATTTTTGTGAACGATTATTTCTCCATGAAAGAGACAAACTTAAGCAAAGCAATGTCTTTCTCCATTCGGCCGGTAATAATGTAGACCCATCCAGGGGCAATATTATTATTGCAATAATACACCAGACCAAAAAAGTCTCTCTATCCCTCTTCGTCTCTCTCTCTGTCAGCTTTTTTCTCTCTCCTAAAACAGTTCAGA
>JAQGAI010000206.1:0-24480 GCA_034696905.1 Lepidocyrtus violaceus | reverse complement strand
CGTAAAACCAAGATAACTACGGAGGCTGAATTGCTCCTCACATTTTAGACCCCTAAAACGTGATCCGTTTCCGGGAAGTAATGCAATTATCGTTTCATAATTAGTTGTATATGTTTTCTCCCTTCAAACAACATAACTTAAAGGGATTTCCCCTTTAATCGTCAACCTTTGTACGCAGTAACTTTGAAAGCGTTTGGAATTGTTCTTATCAGTCAGTCAGTATTTCACTATTTTACTTGCTTTTGATGTGACATGGGAAAATAACCAATTTGCTCATGTAGCTGAAATTTTCAAAGTAAAAGAATTTTCTGTCCGTCAGTACATGGGGAGATAGTTGAAACATGCGGTTTAACATTAACATAGTGTAACATCCATTCGACTAGCCTACCTAACCAGGTTTCTCGTTAAACCAGGTAGAGAGATGAGCTTTTTTTTTACAGAATATTTATTTCACACTTTTCTTCGAAACTGGCTGGTAGTCTGAATGCTACCCCGACGGCCACGTAGGTACACACCTCCAAAATGCTTTAAAAAATAATACAAAAGTAATCACTTGTGATTTGTGTAACATCTTTTATAGTATATTGTAAAAAAACACACCTACTTATGCAAAAAAACATCGTCAAAATTGCGACGTACACTAATCATAAGTACTATTTACCGATAGAGCTATACTGCTCAAACGTCACCGACTAATTCAGGGAAGATGATGATGAGACGACGAGGGGACAATCAATGTTGAGTAATCACGTTATAGCTAACAACAACAGCGCAGCGTGGTGGTCATCAAAAAACTGCTTCTAATGGGAAAGCCTCCATCCAATACCTATTAGGTAACCGCCTGGGCAAATTGTTTTTTCCGAGGCATTATTACACATCCTGATTGCGTGCGAGCCCTATGATTCTTATGAAAGGTGTATGAGAGCAAATACGCAAAGAATTTGGAAGTTTGGCAAACAAGCCGACAGACATCAATCAGCTCTGAACACCTCATCGGAAGAGAGACTACTTATGTATACCTGTGTAAGTTACTAAATGAAAAACGATGTAATACTTTGTTTGGAGATCCGTTTTGATTTAAGAAAGAAAAAAAAATTCGGATAGCTCATTTGTTTCCGAGAAGTCGGATACGAGTTTGTTATTACAATTAGAGTTTTTACGTGCAATTTTTACCTCCAAAGGGTTTCAATTCCGCTTTTAAGTTGTAAAAGAAAGTACAGCCATCATCATTATCTTCACTATTACTTTTCAATTATGACTCTCCTGATTCATCTTGGAGGTTCAGGATGAAGTAAAAAGTATCCTGGTCAATTGACCATCATGGTACGTAAGCTTTTTACAGGTAGCTTTTTCTCGCACGTTGTATCCGTATCGGAAAAATGGACTAAGCTTGAGCTGAACTGAACTCTGACTTTTTGCCAAGCAGACTTAGGATCCAGTAGGTATACATTTTTCTACCAAATGGATCTTCTTCATGAATTCACTATTATAACAACTTGACGGCAATGCCATGGCATATGCATATCCCACCACCACCATCGTATCACATCCTACTCGAGCATGCTTGGTTTATCTAGGAACGAACCATATAGTTAGAAGGGGCAAACACTTCTGCTTACAGCCTCTGCTCTCTTTGCTTCTCTCTAACTATATTCCTTCTCCTCTGCTGCTGCTTTCTGGCCTGGCAGAAATAAGCGATGGAATGGAATATGAGAGCAAGCAGGCCCGATATAAAACTAAGCAGCATCGCTCCCCGTCCTTCATTCAGCTCCAACACGTTGAGCAGTAAAGATCGCAGCTAACCCTTGCTTACACATTTTGCTAAAAAAAGATAAACTTGTCTGAAAGACAAACTGTATTTGAAAGAAATCATAACAAATTTTCTTTCACACGATAATCAAAGGGGAAAATCATTCAACTTCATATTGCCCCAGAAGTGTTAAACGAAAGGGAAAAAATAGATTTTTTTTTTCTCGCAAAGTGACAAAGTTGTAAAACATCTTCAGCATCTCAACTAATATTGTTGTCAGTGCAAGATTTTAAAGAAAAATCTTTTCGAAAATCCAGGAAGCAGCAAAACATTTTTGCGTGTTACAACATTTTTGGGTGACAGTATCGTCTTCCCATGAATAATAATTCTTCAATATTACCGAAGGGTGTGCGACTCAAAATAAACAATTGAGCTATTAGTCAACCAGTGAAAAAAAGTAACTTTTTTGCTCTGTTACATACCTCTCCTCTTCTTCTTATTTGAGAGGGCTTGTTATGACGTGGGCTCACAACTCAACCGCTTCAAGCAACCTAGGAAAAAAGTTGAATTACCATTAACTTTTAACCATAAATGACGTGAGCCACGCAGAAGAATCATCATCACATCATCCTACTTCTCTCTACGTAAATTGCAAATTCTCTGTGCGGATGATGAAGCTACGGGATTACACATGCAAACACAAAGCCGAGTTGCATTAAACGAGCAGAGCGTAAAACGAAGAGGTTCTCTTCATAAATGAATGATTTTTTATTCATAGTGCAAGCCAAACAGACCTCCTGACTTTTATCTACGCTATCGAGTGCTATCAAGCTTTTTTCTACGCTATCTATATAAGTACGTACACGATTATTTATCATCATCCTCATCAAGAAACATTCTTGTATGAATAGTGTGCGAAAGCCAGCAAAAGCCTGGTTGGTACTTTATTAAAAATCAATGTGTGGTTAGTGCACAAATCAGCAAAAAACTGTTGTCTATCTACGTCAACGGGGACCTAAAGAGTCAAAACCTATGAGAGAGATCTGGGCAAAAGATGAAACAGTGAGAGTTAGAAAATTCGTCTAACTTTTTTCTTGCTCCAACTTGTCAGTTCTGTGTGTAAGAACTAAGATAAAGAAACAACTCTATGAATAACATTCATTCATTCTTCAACTTCTTTTTTAAGTCTGAGTTCACACACACCCATCATAAACCACAAATTGCGTGAACAGTTGTAAGAAAAAACTGAAATTAATCGTGAGGAGAAATTAAATACCTATTGAAAAAGGGCAACTAGTGCATCATCATCGTCATTCCCATCTCAAAAAAAAGAGATAAAATTGAGAGCAGAACGTTAAGACAGACGTCATCCTCCTAACTATAATCAATATAGTAAAAATGATTCCAACGCTATGTGAAGAGAAAACGGGAGTTACGCTGATTGTACCGAAGGAACCTAAATCACCTTTTAAGCATCTTTTCAAAAGGTTTGTTACAAAGTATGTATCTATCAAAGTAATATACTGTTTATTTTACACGGTAGTTAGTCATTAAGTACAAACTATTTAGTCATTATCATCATCACTAGACAGGCAAAAGGCTCTCTTTATACAGATGTAAATCATATCACGATCATGTCAAATATAGTCAACAGTTTATGGCATGTGCGTAAGACATCATTTCCGCCTTCATCCTGAAAGGAACCATCATCATATCATAAGTTGGACGAAAGCAGCAGAGTACAACAAAGTACTTCCTTTTCGCACACGGCAATTACCTAATTGATATATATTGCTGCGTCAATGCAAATAATCTCTTGTCACCATAAATTTTCTTACGTTTGCATATTAATGGAGCAGGGAATTTCAACAGCATATATTTTAAACTTATTCCACTTATCACACCATTGTGTCGTGTGTGCTGGATTGGATTGGATGATAAAATATGATAAGGGAAGAATGCATGTTGCGACCAGCATCATTACAAATCTCGTGCAAATCTACGTAAATCATTTGTAGGATGATGACTGACAGGACAGGATGATATCAAATCAATTTTTTGATCATCCAAAAAGGTGTTGAAAAATGCAGGTGATTTACGGTTAGCTGCAGCAGGAGCGAGAGAGGGAGAGAGATCCTGTTTGCAAAAAATAATAATATAATTACAGTTGTTCTAAACCAAATAAGAATCCTCTTAATCGCCTTTCACAGTGAACTTTCTGTTTTTCTTGTTTTGCATTCAAGCATTAGCATAATAGTTTGGTTTGATTGGATTGAAATTGAATATACATTAACAAAAATATGTAGAGTTATCCTTTTGAAAAATGTATGTTTGGAAGATTCGAGAGGTGGTGGTGGACGAGATATGGCTCACTTAGCGTCAGCATCAACACTCAATCAAAATGTTGTTATAAAGTGGCCATACCGGTAGTCCATCTCGGTATATATCATTGAATTTTCCTGATAGGTAATTTAGACTGTATGGTGTGTTCACTTTACTGGGCTGAACATACATTTTCCGCATTTTAATACTTTTAGATTTCGTCACATTTCAATATCTGGGATGTTTCCTTCTCCATGATTTGAAAAGCTGATTACGAGATTTCCAGAGACAACTCCAGTCTGATTACATGCCTACCTATATTTTTATCGTTTATAATTCGGTATACATACAACAACCTACTTTTTGGAGTGTCCCAATCCGTCAAATTTAATTTATTTCATAGGCTTTCATAATGCTCCCATCTCTTAATTTTCCCTTTTATATGTTTCAAGAATCGGAATGTCATTACAAAAATGATTGATGTCATATCAGAGATGAAAATGAAATAAATGCGTTTGTGTCTGATTTTTGCTCCTCGAGCGAATACAGCAGAATCTTTCATCTTCATCTTTACTTTCATCTTGAAACTAAAATCAAATTTAAAGGAAGGAAAAAGGGGTTTAAGGGCATATTGTTGTAGACCATGTGTGACTCGTGTGTAGGATGTAACAGCGAACGAGCGCAATAATAATTTAGAAGAAGACAGTACAAGGTCACAGAATGCCAACGGTGTAAACAGATATATATATATGTAATGTGAAATGGACTGGTTCCTAATTTCGAAAAGAGGGCTCACTTTGAATGAAATGTGTATTCATAAAACAGTAGCAGAGAGCTGGTAGTATTCTCACAGAAAAAAATTCTTTTTGGCACATGAATGGCAATGAATCCAAAGCTTCAGTTTCATGATGTCTGCGAAACTTTATTCCGCTCCTGAAGTAAAGTGATTCCAAAACCAAGAGCGTCATAAAGTTTAAAGAGCCAAATGAACTGCAATAACCGTCATAGATTCGAGGAATTATATCTGACGGAGATATGGGATGAGGACATCATGTCTCGTACGAAGCCATCATCATAAAAAACGCCACCAGAATAGAATAATGGCGGATTCGATTACTGCTGATCGAATAATGATCAAGTCGAAAGGTTCAATGATTCGGAATAACGTCCGCTTCTCCTCGCTTCAGCGGGGGAGAGCAAACGCCATACGTTTATTGGGGTAAAAGTGATTATGGAAAAGTTCAAACCTAAAAGTGGCTATGAAGAGTATTATTATGAAGATTGGGCCATCGAGGGACTCCATCACTTCCCTCAATTCTGAGCGTTGCTGGAAACCAAAAAGTATGTCAATGCCACTTCCATAGATGGGCTGCGTTTTTATAGTAGTACTAATTTTTAGAGTTGGGCTAATAATTTGGTGTAATGAAAGCCAATGTGAACATCTGCTAAAAGGCAGGCAAATGAAATTAAAACATGCGTTTTCGACATGTGGATGAAATAGACCAAGTCCAGAAAGCAAAAATGTCCTCCTTGTTCTCATAGTCAGCAGATGTGAATCAAAGGTACCCTTGGCACAGAATCCCCCAAAAAAGCTGTTATTTTTAGATGGAAATCATGAATGCATCTAGTCTGGCACTGGCAATAAGGCTAATTGTAAGAACTTGAAAAGGGAGTGTTTCATGGATCATTCATGGAAAATGTTCTAATCTTTTAAATTTCTTTTATTTTATTACATTAACAGAGGAACGGACATGAAGTTCAGACTTGGCTTCCTCAAAAGAAGACACACTGAGGGAACGATACACTCAGCCTCAGTTAGACCGCCACCGGAAGAAGCACAGAAATGGGCGAACTCCTTTAATGATCTCATGGCCTCGAAATGTAAGTTAAAATGAGATATTTAAAGTAACTAATGGCTTGTTCGCTTTAAGCTAACTTCCACAATTGCAAGAAAAAAAGGAGTTTACCGTCGCTTTTTATAGAAAAATAGCTACTATAACTCACACGCATCCCAACACATGACTCTTCCTCTATTTTTTTCCCTTATTCCTAATTCATTTTTGGTTATTAGCTTCACTGTAAATAGCTCTTTAAATCACTGCGGTAAAGTCCAAATGAAGAAGCTCTGCACAGTTTAGAATAGGTTTCAGCCAATCTATGAATCTCTCTTATTATGACCTTTATATACCTAATAATGGGATACGCCAAACAGTTTAGTTTCTATCTGATCTCCTCATTAAGCATCCTTGTCTTAGTTTACGCAAGAAACAATAAATTTCTTTTTAGAGATAATCAGTAACAATCGCAGTTATTATTCCCTATTTTGGTATACTTTGTACTAAAAAACTGTGAACGTCTTTATTGTTCAGTTTTTAATTTCATCGTCATCAGACAGAACGAAAAAAAATATTTTTTTTTTGTGTTTAAGATCATTAAATTAAATATCATTATCGTTTACTGTTTCCACCTCCTATGCCATAATAAAGGGAAACAGAGCAGGGGACATGGAATAAGAGCTCGAGTTTGTCTCTGCACAAAAATAATATCATGCACTGTCTGACAGCTTTATAGATACTAATATACTCATTGACCTACAGTCGGAAAACACTTATTAGTTGCGAGAATTATTAATGAGGGAGGGAGGAGGACTATATTTTATGGATAGCGAGGAGCTAGACTTGTACGTGCTTTTACCAAAAATCAACTTTATTGCTTCTGCTTTTTACAGCTTGTTCCATGCTGAGTATTTGTTTTTTGTTGGTGGAGATAATAAATTGTAACGATAATTTTAATTGACCATTTCCTATTTTTCTTGTTCTTTTCTAGATGGCCAAGCTCTATTCAAAGCATTCTTGCAAAGGGAGTTCAGCGAAGAGAATATCGAATTTTGGTTGGCAATCGAGGACTATCGTAAAAGTCGGCAGAATAAATTGAATACGAAAGCCCAAAAGATTTACAATGATTTCATCATTCCACAAGCTCCCAAAGAGGTAAGGGTTTCTAACAAGATGATTTTTTTATATTTTCATACATGTTTCCCTGATGGGCTAAATGGAGAACAAGCTATTTGACTGTTCACAAAACAGAACATTCTGCTTTGTACATTTTTACTAATTGCTCCGAAAAAGGATTTTGCAAAAAAAAATTTGCAAACTCCCGTCCATCATCATCATAATTTTAACGGTATATTCTTGTCTAGTCTGGCTAAATACTTATGAACTTTTTTTTCTGTTTTAACAGATCAACCTTGACGCATTGACGAAAGATAGTCTAGTATCGAAGATGGCTCAACCAACACATACAACATTCGATCAGGCGCAAAAGAGAATACAAGGACTTTTAGAGGCTGATGCTTATTCCCGTTTCCTCAAGTCTGATCTGTATCTGGAACTGTTACATCCTGAAAAATACCAGCAGCCATCGCCATAGATTAAATCATTCGACTATTTAAGTTATTAAAAAATCCTTCTCGTCTATCATAAAAACTCGTCAAAGTCAAAACCTCGTTAAAAATTAGAATAAAGAATCCTTTGGTGTCAGTCTGCCAATCCAATACCAAAACTCCAACAATCCAATGAAGAAGAAGCAAAGATCCTCATCATCAACCTCCGTGTCGGGAATCGCAAAGAATCTTTCTGTTGGGCCGTGATGTTAAAAAAAATATGATGCTAGTCCTTTTCTAAATACGCTCTACATCAAAATAGTTCTACTCCAGATTACGAAGATACAAAGTTGAGGAAATAATGTTGTATATTAAAATAATATAGTTTTAGTATTACTATCCAGTTACGGACTTCTTAAGTATATACTACCTAGCTCATAAAACATTGTATCATTGTTGCATAATACCCTGTATAAGTGTTTATTACACACTAAAATAAAAAAGGATCTATTCCTCTGTGGTATCTATTTTACCTGTAAGAAATACAATTGTAAGGAACTAATTATAGGAACATTAGGTAGCTTAGCTTATATCCTCATCAGTCAAGTCAGTTCTAAAAAATCTCATTGTTTCTAACCTTATTACAAGATACCTATAAAAATCTCTCTCCCTCTAAAAATAGTTTTCAAACCTAAGCAAAGTAACCTAAACCAATTGCAATTTCAATGACGATTTACTTTAAACTCAAAAGAAACGGTAGCTTTATACCCCATAAAAAATTACCAACTTCAGCCTTCTAGTGTAAATGTGAGTGAATGATAAGGTTAAACTTATTTATTTATTGTTGGTTGTTTGACATCTTGTGTGAAAGGTCTAGACAGTGAAAGGAAACTGCAGAATAGTAAAAAAAACAATAGGGGCAATATGAGATTTTTCTATCTACCAAAATTATTAAGATTTTACTACCTGGAATTATGCTCTCGTCAAATACACTATTTTTAATGACTTGAGAAATGTAACCTCAATTTCAAACCTTGATTATACGACTTTACGACAATGAGTTCAATATCCATACAATATACAATTAGAAGTTAACCAGGAAAGTTTCAGTTTTACAGCGTATTCTATCTCATGATTATGATCCTTACAGAATGGTCATAGTCATTGGCAGTGTAGTATGATTATTCATGCGATTTATAGTGTAAAATGTATTACGTAATGTACATATTGTACTCACTCTCTGCACATTCGATTATAAAAAAGCATAAAAACGTTACGTTACGATTGACGTAGATAATTATGTTTCAAGAAGAAGATATAAAAAATACTTGTGAACACTTACATTCCCTACTTTAGTTAGTGTAATGACGGAGTAAACCTAAATGAATTTACATAATAGATTATAATGTTTAAGTAATAGTCACAGAGAAATATAATTATAAAAATTAGATTATACCAAAGATTTATACACACTGTTTTAAATTATATCTATATAAATATTAGAAAAAACTACATAGTATTTTTTTTACTTGTCTTCACTTGAGTTCTTGTGTTTAACTTAACCCATGTCGCTGATGATTTATTCAGTCTTTGCAAATAATTACAATAAACAACCTAAAGAAAGTCATGGAAAGCTAAAAATACCTCATTTATCCTCTCGACAGTTTCTTTCTTTCATCATTATTCACACCATTACACCACAGCACAGCAGTTTGTTTCCATATTCCATTCATGGACTGTATTATTACTTGTTTTATCACCAGCACAAGCATCATAATAATTTTCTTGTTTTGTGGATGTGCTTTAGAAATTGCTATTAATAAGGATGGAAATTGAGGTAAAGGTACCTGCATAAAATATGTCATGCCAGAGAATAATTCATTAAGTCAGCCATAAAGTGCATTTTAATTTCCAAAATATGATGATGGTATGGTATGACGTAAGTTGGAATCTGCTGCGGGCTATAATTTCACTGCTCCAGAGCAAGTCTCACTCCTTATTTCAAAGTTGCACAGGATCAAATAAGCAATTCTCATAATTTAGTTGCATCACACATGCTACATGGTATGATAACTGGAATAGTGAAAATGAAATAGTCAGTCAGTCAGAGTCCAGTAGGCATAAGCATACACAGAAGTGTTAGTCAACTTTCATAGACTTGATGTAACCTGAAGGCATGTTCGTTAGCTTGCGCCTTTAGATTGTATATCAGTTAGACGGAAACTTCATACCTAATTATAATTGACAACTTTCTTATTTAATTTGAATCCAGACTGGCTCTATTGCAAAGTGCTATAAGATGTTTCTACTATTTCGTAGTTTTACATTTACAAGTAGAAACTGAATTGGTTAGATCAGCATCAGATTTTAATTGAATTCGCTAAACAGCTCGATAGGCTCCTTAATTTGATTATTGTCCAAGTCCAGAGTAACGATGAGAGACTTTCCTTCAGAATCTACATTAATGCATTCCGAAACGAAGCCATTGTGACCTATTATGAATGTATTGGTAAATTCTCTGATGGATTTACTAAGGTGTAAAAATAGAGTTCGCAATTAAATCACGAAAATCTTCTGTCTTGCAGACGAAGCCCACGCAAACGTAAAGCACCTTTGGGATCCTTAATCCCACTATGTAGGAAATTGCTCAAATTGAATACAACGATTTCAATCCTTGCTATTTTTTGCTACAAAAATTTGTTTATGAATGCAATGCAAATTTGGAGGAGTAATTGGATAGATTTGCGTCATGAAGAGGGACGATGATGCATTCCAAAAAAAACAATTAGAAACGTATTGTATTGTACTATGTACTATGCAAAAGGAAAATGATAGCAAAATAGCAAAACTTACCTGATCTTACTCACACCAACAACCTTTTTGCTTTTCAGAATGGATCCAGCAACTAGAAAATACCTGATGTGTATAATTGGCTATAAGTATGTGTTTCTATCTACTTATGTATGTGTAGCTTGATGAGACCAATTGTTTAGACATTTATGGCGTGCTGTGGGTGTGTAGGTGCGGTTTGTAATTTCTACCTTTACCATATTATTAATCATCCTGAAAACTATCAAGATCGGCCTACAACGCAAAGGCTTTTAGAAGAATCTATTAAACCATTCATGCTGCCTCGTGTCATAGTTTTCCATAAAGAGCGTGTAGTATATAATTCATACTGAACTGTCCATGATGTAATCCTAATCAATGCTTTTTTTCGTTTTCTATCGCCAAATCCACTCATGTCTGGATGACTTCAGTGAGCTTCATCTCAAACCCTACATTTAAATTTTTCCAATAAATCAATTAGTTATAGAAGAAAGCGGATGGTTCAAGGACATGTAGAAGGTAAAACAAGATCTTTCAACAAATAGTTGACTTTGACTTATTTATTTCTTACACTACTATTCTCCTTTCATTTTATACCTGCAGGTATCCGGAGAAAATAATTATACTGCTTTGAAGAACAACGAAATGTTCTTACAGTGCCCCAAATACGTTTTTCAAACTGATCTGTAAGTTATGTACGGGCATTGCGTAATACCCTAATTGTAAGGTACTACATAATAAGGCGGCTCCACTTTCGTGAGTCATCCTCTGAAATGGTGATCGCAATAATGATCATCATATCATTTCATATCATGCGATCTGTAATTTCAACTAACCCAATAGAAAAGCTTGAAGTTATAACAACAACGATTAGTGCTCCCCCACTGACGGATACGGAGAGGAAGAACGGTGACGGACGAGACTCTATGAGGTAAGAGGAAGACAATGAAATGAAAAACCATTATACAAAATGCGGGTTCACTGATTGCGATGTAGTACATACAATACTTACAGGTTCATTGTCTGACGCAAAATGTCTGAAATTAGATTACATGACTCATCCAATCCGCATATCCTTCACCTGTCCCCTCACCCGAAGTAATCAGGACGAATTCTCAACGGTAGCTGCTGAAATTACATTATGTAAAAAAAATTTAAATTGAGGGAAGTATGAGTCACCTTTAGGAAAAAATAGCGGATAGCACTTCCACAATGTTTTAAAAATTTCGAGCAATCTTCCTGTGAAAGTTTAACAAATTTCTCCCACCCTGCAAAACTTGCACAGGAGAAAAATACGAGTTGATAGCAATTACTTTCACGATTTCACTAAAAAAAACATTGGATGATATTAAAACATGTAAGTAGTCGGGTCGTTAAATAAGCTTGATCATCAATACGTTAAATAACGAGTTTGGATGATTGCGTAAAACAATTTTCAAACCTTCAACAATAATAAACATGGATTGTAATCTACATGATACTAGAAACTGGAATTAAATGTGGGAATATTGCCTTTTTGTTTTCAATTATTGCATATTATCACTATTTCATGGTTAGTTAGTCAAGCGTGCTACTTGATCGGTGACCGAAAAAAATATATTGTGAACAAATTCAGCCTTATATGATTTTAAATAATATGATTTTCTCATTATTTATAATAATGCTATTACTATTGACTAACACTCGTAAAAATCAGTCTTCCAAAAAATCAGCATTTTGAATGGGCCCAATAAAGTTTTCAATAGATGCTCGTATTTGTCCTTTTGGATTCGAAATAGATAGAAAGTTCTTCCTTTCAGACGTCATCAGTTATCGGATCAGACAGTTGGAATTTTCACACTTACACCTACAATGATTCTTTTCTTCTACCGAATCTTCTGGAAAATGCATATGTACTAGGTACAGCACTTCTTTACGTGCTATCAAAATTTCCGGATAGCCCGACCTGAAATAGATGTAAAATGGGCTGTGACAAATAATCCTTTTTAAATCTAATCTCCTGACTTCTCTTGGGTAGAATACAGCTAGCATGCTTATGTTATCTATCATCAATACAACATCAGACAGAAAGACAGTCATCCGACTATGCGACATTAGCAAGGGACTCAAATCGAAATCAAATGGATGGAACATCAACTTTTATAAATGCTTCATTTAAATTTAATATGATCTCTTTGTTTGGTTTCTTGTTTGTACCCATAATCTGACTTGCTTTGAAGGTCACTTTAATATATGGTACATGTTGATCTTGCTGTGACTATACGGACATTTTGACATAGCTAGTCATTTTTGTTATGTACAGTCGATAGTAATGATCTTGTCAAACTACTCACTCCACAACATTGATCATCCGCTGTATAATTTTCCAAACACGTCATATTTTCGATTTAATCAGAGTTACATAACTTCATCAAATAGATCCATGTACCTAGCCTATATATAATACATGCATATACATATCTAAGAAAGAGAGTCATTTGCATTATAAATAGGCCTGGTCCTCGCTGATATGGAATAAAATATGAATCAAACAGATAAATTGAATGAATCCATCATGGATCAATCTATCGTGGTCCATTAACTATAAGTAAGTATAATGAACGCAGCATAAGCAAATAATGATTATAAGAGGAGTATGAAAGTTACCTATTTTAGTTTACATACTTGCTTTACTGCCTTGTTGAGATCCCATTCAAATCAAAACTCCATAATTTCTTAATTTTATGAACCACTTACGTGACTCATTGAGTCACTCCACAACGTTTACTCCATGCGTTCATCAAACTATACCGTGAGAATACTTACCCAAATATTCCCATTATTCTGGAGAAAAATAGTGTTTGCCTTCGCTGGATTGGAAGTTTAACTAACCAGACTGACGCAATCAGCCCAACATTTTGATATTTGAAACGGTAGGGTCACTGGATTGGATTGATTGACTCATCGCAATCCATCATTGTCTGGTTGCGGTTACAGTAGCAGATCTGTTGGAACATTGCCTCCCAAAATGGTTTTAATCACGGACGAATTTGCCACACAGGTTAGTTTGAGCTGAAATCACATTTTATATTTTAAATATTCAGCAATGATCATCAATTGAATATGTTTGTGGTTACCTCATTGAGTATTAGACTAGCACAACACCTATTAAAACACTTACCTATATTTGAAGAAGATAATTGAACCCAAATTTGAAATGATGCAAGAATGAATGCTCTTCAGGATCAACAATTTTATATCCCCGTATCGTTACAGATTTCCTTAATATCCTGCATGTGAATTCAACTCTTATAATTCTGAAATTATCTTTAAAATGGGTAGTTAAGTATTTATTGGCATTGGTATAGGTTAAGTCATAATATTATGATTTTATTGCTTTCCCACAGTTTCGCCAAAATGGCTTTGCTGTTATTCCTGGATTTCTTAGCCTTGAGGAAGTTCAGGAGTTGAAACAAGCTACTCAAGAGATTCTGCAGGAGTATTGTCAAAACTCGCCCATATCCGTATTTGCTGTAGGTACCCATATCATTATAAAATTTTATTTATTACTAATAATTAGATAGTTCGCTTTTATTCAGATTGGTATTCGAATGAATAAACACTTTAAGGAGGGTACGTACACGGAAAGTTATATTCGAATGGTTATGGTTGCAAACATCAAATGACTATTTGTAAGTTATTCAATACTGCAATGAGAATCACGTTATGAAGACATGTTTCATGAAATTCTCCAGTTTTCCTGCCAAAACGACGAAGTAGTATTATGAATGAATATTCTAGAGGGACAACTTCTAAAGGAACTTCATAGTTGTTGTTCCTTGATTTGTTTCCCGATAATGATCTAATTTCTGTAATTAAAATCAAGCTCATACTCATATTACACTTGCTCCTGGAAGTCATTTGGAAACCAGCCAGCTTGTTAAAAATATGTCGCAATATCACAAAAATCAGATAACTCATTCATTCGTTTTTTATACAACTTCTACAAACAGTAAATGGTACTTGATACTTTCCGAGATCTGAGATGTTTCTCCCCCGTATGTAATATCATATTATATGGTTAGTACGAAAGAAATGGGTGCTTATTTCGTGCCTTACTGATACGTAATATGATTGTTTTAGGATCAATCTCGGGACACATACTTTGCCGAAAGTGGGGATACAATTCGCGGATTCTTTGAGGAATCGACTGTAAGTGCAGATGGGAAGCTTCTTGTGAGCAAACAGGAAGATGCGTTGAATAAAGTTGGACATGCTCTTCACAAATTACATCCAAAGTTTTTTGAAAAAACAATTAATGATAAAGTTAAAGAAGTAGCGAAAAAGCTTTCTGATATGGAAGAACCGACGGTTATGCAAAGTATGGTCATCTTCAAACATCCTAAAGTTGGAGGAGAAGGTACGATGAAATACTGGCCCCTTAATGAAACTGTACAACTAATTTTTCCCTGTTGCGTTTTGAGTTTCAAACTATTACAATCTATTGAATTCCAGTGAAACCTCACCAAGACGCTACCTACTTGTACACAGAGCCTACAAAAAGAAAACTGATTGGTTTCTGGATTGCTCTTGATGAAGCATCATTAGAAAATGGATGCTTACACTTTGCTCCAGGCTCACATACACCTGGAAAGGTTTATCAAAGGTACATTATTGCGAGTTAATTACTTTTTTAATTTCATTTTAAATACTTAGGCTAATTATATTGATTTGGCAAATTAACTCCAGGTTCGTAAGAAATGCTGACAAGTCGTCAGATATTCTATTTGTACATCAAGGAGAAAATGTTCCAAAACTAGATCAGTCTACACTCATTGCAGCTCCTGCGAAACCAGGTAAACTATACTTTTGAGTGGAAAGCCTAATGCTATGCAAGCTAAGGTAATCAGAAGACTAACATAATTAAAACTTTTTGATTGTGGATTCTATTAGGAGACCTCGTTTTAATTGATGGATTAGTCATACATCAAAGTGAACCTAACCGATCCAATAAACGAAGGATGGCCTACACGTTCCATGTCGTTGACGGGAAAGCTGAATGGTCGGAGCTCAACTGGCTACAACCGACAGAACAAGGGACATTCATGAAATTGTAAAATATACCC
The DNA here is from genome assembly GCA_034696905.1 of Lepidocyrtus violaceus. Lineage (NCBI taxonomy): Eukaryota > Metazoa > Arthropoda > Collembola > Entomobryomorpha > Entomobryidae > Lepidocyrtus > Lepidocyrtus violaceus. The sequence goes on along the minus strand of JAQGAI010000206.1, from coordinate 9,092 downwards.
GAAAACTGAAACGCATTTGCCAGTGGTTATGAACGTTAAAACTAATATCTAATGTCTTTTAAAGAAGAACAAACATCTGCAGCGAATCCTAAATTAGTGTATAGAAATATATTTGAGTCTATTCATTGTTCATTGTATTGTATTAGAATTCTCTCACACAAAAGAAATGACATGAATTAAGAGAATATTTTTTAAATTAATTATAGAAAAAATAAAAGTTTTACATATATAGCTACTAGGAGATGTCTGAAACAGGATACAGTATCACGTGCTCTCATCTACGCAAATAATAAGACAGATTTGTATAAAATTATTTAAACTATCCTGCACCATTGGCAATTGGATTCGCATGAATTACAACGGAGTTTATCCTCGCATCAGTCATAGGTCTAGATTTCTTGTCAACAGGAAGTTTCTCCAATTCGTCTAAAGCTTCAAATCCATCGATTACTCTGTGAATGATTAAATTAGTTTAGTCTTAAAATTGGATTTTATACTTTTTTTAAATTATAATAAATCAATATATCCACGCTTACGTAAACGCATACAATTTCATCATTTCATCATTTGTGTATATTTCCAATTACCTTCCAAACATAGTGTATTTCAAATCTAGATGTGGTTGAGCTGCATAGGTAATAAAAAACTGGCTTCCGTTTGTATTTACTCCTGAATTAGCCATGCTGACGATTCCCCTGGCGGTGTGCTAAGTAGAAGTTTTAACATTTTTTATAATTTAAGTGCTATTCATTTACAAAAAGCAATAATAAGTCAGCCAAAATTATTTCAATGAACAACAATCCATTTAAGTTTGACTGGTTCTGTAACTACTTCGACGAATTTATACTGAAAGCTATAAATATTTTATTTTGTGGGTTTATATACCTTAAGCTCATCTTTAAATTCATCAGGAAACTTTTTACCCCAGATTGATGTACCTCCTTTCCCTGTACCGGTTGGATCACCTAAATTTATAAAAATGATTAGATTATTATTTGATGTGTCCTTCCTCCGAATTTAGACCTAAATGCATAGCGCAGTCGGAAAATTCCATTTAGATACGTAACTGCTAACCCATAAAATGTACATTTAGCAGTCATGTGAGATCTTACCTGTTTGTACCATGAATCCTTTCATATTCCGATGGAAAATGCAATTCTCGTAATAGCCGCTGGCACAAAGAGCAAGAAAATTTTCACACGTTTTTGGGCACAACTCGCAGTACAGTTCTATTTTGATATCCCCCACATCCGTCTTCAGCGTAACCGACTGAAAACAATGAAAAAAATGCATTTGATTACTTTTTATATTGTATTGTACTGTAAACTATTATTAGATGAGAGTAGCAAATGAGATTTTTGAGAATATTTGCTACTCTCATATTATTAGTTTTTTAACCTTTCAACATCATAAATTGTTTCCTATTTTTTTCCAATTAAAATAATGATCTGATCACTAGGTACTTACCATTTCTGTCTTCGAGTTTGATAAAAGTAATCCTAATAGGAAGTTTGAACTTTTTGAAGTGATCACTGTGACTGGTCACCCGGTTTTCACTTTTGTTTTATCGGCAGCTTTCACAATTCAAACGTGAAAACGAAAGAAAGTCAAAAGTGTGAAAGTTTAACTTTTTACTTTCTCTTTAAACATGCAACGAAGCATTTACAATTTAGACACGTGTGTCAGAACAGAAACAAACAATACACAATAAAGAATACATAAAGAATACAACTTCAAAAGTTGGTTCAGAAACTTTCACTTTTACAAAACTGTCAAAAAATCAAAACCTTTCCCTTTTTTGGCTACTTTTATTATGCCAATAGCACAACAGACGTGAAGATAACAAAAACAATTTCGTTTGTGTACAAAATACACTTGGGACACACTTCCCGCGAATAGAAGCTCTTGATGGTTGCATTGCTAGTAATGCATTCTGGAGCTATGCTTTGTTGCAGATCTAGGGGCTTTTAGGCTTGCTTGCATAATAAACCTAACCGCATTCGTTTTGTTTGCTGGGGAAAAGTCTTCGAGTGTTCCTTTTACTTTCACTTCGGTAAAAGTAAAAGTATATTTATGACATGACATGACCCACTTTCTCTAATGCGAGCCAGCCAAATAAAATTACAAACAAATCCGAATTACTCGTACATTTTACTCTTTTACGCATTAATTCTCTCTAGTGTCTAGTTTTGCTAAAGAAAGAGGGATTTTGAGACACTGCAAAGTCTATCCTGTAATATCATAAAGTGATGCTGAAGAAAGCAAATCAGCGATGTGCAATGCAACCGATTTAAAATTAAGACAACCAATTTTTAAATTAACTCAAATCATGATTGCTTTGCCTTATATTGAAATAAGAAGGCAAAATTATAAATCGTTCATTAGCTTAGGCAAAAATTCAATTTGTTATTAATTTAATTCAGATCAATTAATATTATATGAATTTGATACGGCTGCTGATGATGCTACGCTATATTAACTGTCGTGTCTCATGAAAATTGATCGAAGAAGTGAACAAAGCAAAAAAGCACCTACAAAAGCATAGCACAACGTCTGTCTTGATTCGACCAGTGCAGTGCAGTGCAGTGCTGCACCTCAAAACAGTCGAGTCAAGCAAGAGTGTGATGCAATTTCACTTCATTCAAGGCATCTTATAAAATGTGCAATATTTTCTTTACACTACAAAGCATGCATAAACGTATTTTTCTTCTTGAGAATATATAGGAAAGGAAAAACGAAACGCTTATGAAATCTTCAACTTCCTATCTAATCGTCTAATCTATTGCATCTTTAAAGTATACTCACTTACTCACTCGCTCACCTCGACTCTCTCTTCAACTTCAACTTGTATGTATACTTTTTTACTGTGATAAAAAATACTGTTGATGACTTTGCGTACCTTCCCATCCTATCTCCACTTCACTCGGCAAGCAAAGACAGCACAATACAAATAGCAGCAGAAGCAGAGTCGGCTCGGCACGGGCACGTACATTAAAAATGCCAATGTTCTCCGCCGATGATATTTCTATTTTTCCTATTCCTCCGTATTTCAAACAGAGATCTCCGCCGGCTCGGCTCGAGGCTTTTTTTAGCCTCTTTTTGCCAACACAAGTAATGACTGTCCTGATATGAAGGGAAATGAAAACCACGTCTCTTCGCAAGTAGCCCTCCAATCCCAAGCAAGGCTGCCGCTACCGCTATAGCCCAAACCCCAGAAGAGCAGTGAAATAATGCAGGAGAGAACACGGAGATGGACCTACTTATGCTAATTTCTTCTACGAAAGTCCCTAGCCCAAGAGGGATAGGAAGGAATGACCTTCCCCATATTTTAGTACTTTTGTATGGGGACGAATGGCCAACGCAACGCGTCAATACCTTCCCAATGCCAAGAATTGGGATATGGACGAGTATACAAGTTTTGGAATGACTGCAGTTTCTTATGGATGGGAAGCTTTCCATTTGATTTCATCGAAAAGGAAGGCTGAAATCAGTGGGAGCTGGGAATGGGGATGAATGTGTAGTGTCGTAAGTTGAGTTGATGTTGTATTGTATTCCTTGTTGATCAAGACAACGAGAGATTCCTTTTTAAAATTTTGAAGTCCGAGTTTTTGGAAGTGATTTTTTGGAAATTCCAGCAGAGTTCCCTAATTGATTAGATAAGTAACTTATTTTGGAGTTGTAAAAGCCCCTCTTAGAAAAGCAAGTAGAGTTGGTGGTGGAGGAGGGTTAAAAATATTTTTTATACATTTAAGTCCCTTTTCATTTTTATTTACTTTCCTTCCACCTTATCTTGTGGGTTGTGTGTGTCACCCGTTTGTTGTTTATCCGGGACCTGTGGTAATTTTGGGCGGGGCGGAGTCTCTATTGGAAGGTTTATTTTTCCGGAGGTGGTTAGCTTGTGGAATTTTTAGCTTGTAATTTGCGAATTTTGGAGTAGTAGTGTTGTTTGCTAAAAAAAGCAGATTTATTAAACAAGGCGGAGAGAGTGTTGGGAATAAAGTGTCACAGAACACTGTTAACATTTTAAGAAATTGTGAAAAACCGAGTCTGGGTTCTCCGAGGAGAGATTTGAAACGCAAGATGAGCAGCTCCGAGGAGGTCTCATGGATAAGCTGGTTTTGCGGACTTCGGGGAAATGAATTTTTCTGTGAGGTAAGGGTCAATGGTCGAGAGTAATTCATTAGCTACGTATTTACATCTGAAGGAAAATTTTAATTTATTTGAGGTTCAAATGATTTTAAAATGTTTTTTTATTTTTTGATGATCTGTTTAGGTGGATGAAGATTACATCCAGGATAAATTCAACCTGACTGGGTTAAATGAGCAAGTCCCACATTATCGTCAAGCACTAGACATGATTTTGGACTTGGAAGCTGACGACGAAATTGAAGATAATCCAAATCAGTCTGATCTCATCGAGCAAGCCGCTGAGCTTCTTTACGGTCTGATTCATGCACGCTATATTTTGACGAATCGTGGCATTGCTCAGATGATTGAAAAATATCAATCCGGCGATTTCGGGCATTGCCCAAGAGTATATTGCGAAAGTCAAGCAATGTTACCAATAGGTAAAGAATATTTTTAACAAAATCCATTTTATTTATTGAAATAGTTGTAAACGTACTTAAGGAAAATGAGATTGATTTTTAACTTAGTTGTTGTGAATTTTAAATTAGGTTTGTCTGATGTTCCTGGAGAGGCGATGGTTAAACTTTATTGTCCTAAATGTCAAGATGTATACACTCCGAAATCTTCCCGTCATCATCATACTGATGGCGCATATTTTGGAACTGGATTTCCTCATATGCTCTTTATGGTCCATCCTGAGTATAGACCTAAACGCCCAACGAACCAATTTGTTCCAAGGTACCCACTACCTAATATATTTAATTCTGTTTGATTGTGATGTGAGTCGTTGGTCGTTAAATGATGGAAATCTAATTTTTTTTTTGATTTTTCTTTAGATTGTATGGATTCAAAATTCATCCATTAGCCTATCAACTTCAATACCAAGCCGCATCAAATTTTAAGGCCCCGACGATGAGGATGAATTATAATGGAGGGAAACGCTGATAGCAGGATAACAATAGCTGATTCAAACGCCATGTATATAAAGAACAGTCTATGAAATTGAAACTTCTTATTTAAGTAAAAAATTTGAAATTTAGGAGAACTGAAATTGTAAGATTCTTAATTTTCGAAGCATGTAAGACCACAAAGTATGCGTGATGAGTACCTTAACTTACATTTATCTTGAGCTTTGATTCGACACAAAAAGTATTGCTGTGTACATGATGATAATGAAATGATAAATGTAATCCAAAAAAAATCAGATTGTAAATTCTTGCTGGCAGCGTTTTCGAATAGACTCATTTAATTTTCGTTTAAAGATTCCAAAAGTATATTTATATTTCCATGTTTTACTTTGAATTTTGAATTATTAACATTTCTGTTTAAGAAAGACTTGAGTCGTATTCATATACTGATAACATGTCAATGAATCTTAACGTTCTTTCTTCGAACGGAATAATAAATACATATTAAAATACTAATTGTGAATTGACATTTTATGTGAAATGGAGTCAGTGAATTGCTTCGAGCATTTTGTTTTGAGACAAGATTTACTCCTAAGTCATTTTTGTCCACGATTGAAGTTTTTGTATTTCAAAGAATCATTAGGAACTTTAAGCTATTTTTACTGTTTACATTATCTTACCTGGGCATTCATTTACGAAACCAATTTATTAACTTACATTTATGAATTTATTACCTGCTTAATTGTTATTCTTACGTTGATTATTACAATCGTACATTATAATGTATACAAACATATTTACATTCGTGTTATGTTGTATAACAATCGGGCAGGATTCAAATCAAAGTTTTAGGTAGCCTTGTTGTAAATGACTGTAAATTAAATTAAAAATCGTTAAAAGATCAAACTTCTAGGCTGACAAACCTGAATTATTTCAGAAGTAGATATTCGAGGGCAAGGGGAAGAAGATTTCTGAAAGATTTCGGGTATACTCAGTACAATAGACTGCTCTTTGGAAATACATCTGCGATAACCAACCAGAGAGACTTTTAAAAAATTATTAGCACATAATTAGCACTGCCTGGTGCATTATTTGTTTACTCTGTTAAGATCATTGATGGAGAATTGATTGTTTGCAGGTGTTTAGCCGCTCTGAATTCCGCATTCTCAGCTAAAATATAAATATTGTCGCATCGCATGCACGCTTAAATTTCAGGAATGGTTTGTAAAACATCCGCATAAAGGATCCCGGATGTACCGGAATTTGAACTTCTCCATTTAATTCCTGTATTAATACTAATACTGACTGACCTCTTGTCATGTAGTACGAGAAACTTGATATGTAACTAGTATTTTGTCATCGCATTTAATATGAAACAAGAAAAATAACAGATTCATTTTAAAGAACCTACAGTTTGTTACTTCAAAATCACCGTAATTATCAATATCAAAGTAGGTTTATTTATACTATATTATGGCAATCAACATTCATATATTGGTTTTACTTAATTGAATATCCTAGCCACATCCTTCGTAGCTAGCGTAGTTAAACCAATTTATGAGTAATAGATTTAAATTAGCGAACATAGACAATTTAATTGAGGGTGTAACTAGAGTAGGCTAATATCATTGCAATTGCAATATTGATAAAATATACTCATTGGAAAATGCCGAACGTGAGAGGTCTAGAAATGGAAACAAAAAGTATGAAATAAATATGGATTAATAATCATAATCAACCTGCTCTTGAGATCTATATTTGACAGTCACGAAACTTGAAACGGTTTAGTTGAAATTATCCATAAGAAAGAACAACGTTTGCTCTCATCATAATAGCTATAGTTAATGCACTCGAGAAAAAATTAGAACACATGAAAACCCAGCTCAATGAAATGAAATGATAACAAAGACGGCATTTTATTCGCTGCATACCTATATGTACACAATTAGAAGCTTTTTCACTGCAGATGTGGTTTTATAATTAGTTTGTATAAAGATCGTGATTGGTGGTTGGATAGGATGCAGTAAGCATTTATATCGCACCGTGAGAATTTACACTACAGACAGTACGTGAAATATGCATTAATTTAAACAGAGCTGTTAGCTAATTTACCATGTTGTTATCATTCGTAAAGGTAAACAGAGGTTGTTGGTTTTAGTAGACTTGTAATTTGGGAAACTTCGCTACATGAAAATGCAATGTAACTTGACTCGACCAAACTAAAAGGTGCAATTGGGATTGGAGACAAAGAGACTGATCAATTCACTTTACTTTATGATTAAAAAACACTGGGTACGGGCTTGGTAATCATAATAATATTATATACAACGGTTTTGAAACGGTAGTTTTAAATGAAGTTCATACAACAGGTGGGGTGATGTGAGAAACAAAGAGTACAAACAAAAATGTGTGTTTCTCTCAGCATTTTCAGTCATGAATAGGTAGTATAAAAGATGTATGCAAAGCTGAAGAAGAAACTGATTAGTGATTTAGGAATCAACCCGTATTACCTTTTACATCGAAATTTTGTTAGAATTAAGAAACTACTTTCTATGACACATGCCTACTTTAACCTAGTTTGCCGGTCGAGTTGAGTTAGTAGTATTGTAACAAATGATAGCATGTAGTATGAATTTCATGAGCAGAAGTACAAGAATATTGTTCGTTCTTTGTTCTTCTCGTTCACACGAGAGAAAATGAAATGTTGGAGAGTGCGATGCGGATAAAAGCGCCACCAAAAGAGCAAAATGAAACCAACCTTTGGAGACATGCTAGTTTAGAAAGAAAATCTAAGGTCTAAGCTACTGAGATGAAATTTAAGCCGCAACAACCTAGCCAGCCCTTTAACCACTTTTCTCTCAAATTGTCAGTCTTCCTTTCTCTACAACCCCAATCCATGTCCCTATTTTTGAGAAAGAAAAGCAAGCGCGAGGCAATATGCATCTGATTATAAGACAAAGCCGAAGCCCCACCAGGTAGGGTATTAGGCTTGGCTTGACGTAAAAGTTGTTTTTTTGTTCTTTTGCAGGCTGTTTCCGCAGCTCATATTCTCGATATCCTTCAGCATTTTATCAGGCAGCTATTTACAATTTACTTTTTACCACAAGACAAGCAACTGCTTCTTCTTGCATATGGCTAAAGGTGTCTGTACAGCATCCTTTATTGAACTTGTTTGGTAAAAAGTCTCGTTCCCTCATTACAATTTAATTCCCTTCATCCTATCCACCCTTCCTTCGATCCGCGATCCTTCTTTCAAAAAAAAAGTTGCTGCCCTTTTCCTATCCCTTTATCCATTCACTTACAATTTACTTACTTGGTAGCTGCCCATCTTATCAATATAAAATAGAAGCTAGCGTTACACATGGAATTTACCTTCTATTCGAGTGCGTTATTTTCTACTGCAGCTGAAAACATGGCAATGTTTCCTACAGACATACAATAATCGCGTGCCTGTCCGCTTTACATGCATCTTGCAAAAGAAGTAAAGTGCTTCTTCTGATCTATCTATATAAAGTTTGAATTCGAATGAAAACCTCTTCGCGAAGCATTCTGAAATAAGATACATTATGCATGATGTTAATGATATGATTATGATTACTCAAAGTAAGTGCATCTTGTTCTCATATCTGTATCTTTTCTATCTCTGTGGGAAGCTGCCAAAAAAGTTCTACGCACCTTTTCGCATTAGATACTTATTACGGATCTTCCATCTACCTATAATGCATTGACTCCTCTCTCACTCGAAATCGCATCTCATGTCAGTTTGTTCATGAAATACTGTTGCATTTTCAATCCCTCATGGGTATGTATCTATTATATCTTGTGCGGCTTGCTTGCACGGAACAAAGCCAATACGTATACAAGAAATATAAGAAGCCAGCCAGGTATGTTCCTTAATTGATCCTTTTTCTTCACCCTCCTCGTCATATATTTATGCACATATATGTCTTCTTTCTTACTTATACCATACCTTCCCCCAAATATGTTATAGATTTTTCCTATTTATGACAGTACATAATATATGCTATTTAGCAAACAGTAGCTTTATGCACTGCT
>JAQGAI010000205.1:0-24482 GCA_034696905.1 Lepidocyrtus violaceus | reverse complement strand
ATTTTTGTCATGAGTAACAGTTTAAAACCCTGGTTCTGTGACCGTTTCCTATCTCTATCCCTTGACCGATCAATTGGCGCTGCTCTTCAAACATATTGCTGACTTACAAAATACAATGAACGTCATTTGACATAGTAAGTACAATTGTTAACTTCCCTGCTGAAAAAATGGGAGTAAGCGGACGCGAAATTAGTTCTACGTAATTTTCTCTCGAAAAATCATTACACTCTAATTGTAGCAGTGTTGTTAATTTGAATGCTTTAACAAACTTGTCATGATTTATGCTGTGATGCTTTTTATATTGATAAATTGCTATAATATCCGTTAAGAAGATAAAGAAAAAAAACCAGTGCTCCTTTCATTACACATCATGTAGAGGCACACTGTTTAATCTGTAATGAAATAATGAGTTTGCCAAGACCAACACCAAACCGACAAGGAATAATAAGCTACCCAGACGCATTTTATGGCATGGGGTAATGTGAGACAAGGCTATTTAATCTGTCGTTTCTAGTCTACTAACGAACTTTAATAAGGACATGAGTGAAAAGGTGAAAATAAACATCCGGAAATAATTTATCCTTTTCTTTTGTTCAGCTATCATGTCCGCCCATATAAAGGTTTGGGCCCACGTTCCTTTAGCGGCTTTAATTCAATTACACTTGATTTCAATTTTCATTTTTTCCCAGTCGGAAAAAATGTGGGATGTGTGCATTAGGCTGAAGTGGATCCTAACTGGGGGCAGTGTTTTTTATGTGTGTTCCGAAGGCAAGAACATACAGTGGGAAATACGCAAGAGTAGACAGACCGATGAGGTGGGTAACAAAAAAACGAAGAGTCGAGTGCTCACATATCTAGAGAACATTGTACTGGTACTTGGTACAAGCAAGCAACATATTTTGTAGGGAAAAAAGTGATGTGAGTCGGTTGTAGATATGGGATAATAAGAGGTGAGAGCTATCTGTCTATTGACGGTTATAATTTAAATGAGTTGTGGTTTCATTACAATATTATTTAAAGTGGGTAGGCTACATAAAAAGGATGTAACAACTTTTGAAGTAGAATGTGCTCACCTTCGTGGATTCTTTTTATATGAATCCATATGCCAGCCAAACCAAGCGGAGTCCAACTAGTAGTTAAAGTGTTCAACATACATAAGGAGAGGGAAAAAATTCACGGCTAGAGTGGAGAGCGTACACATTATTTTGCGGGGAGAGTGATGATAATGATGATGAGAACAATGTGAGTTGCATAATATCATGAGAGAAAAGAGCATTTTAAAAGGCCAGAAAGCTGGGGAGGGAGAAAAAAACAGAAAATGTGAAAGGAGCGACGAAAAAATATTTTGGAGGAGGGCGATTCTCGACGAAGGATTGCCAGCCCATTCTCATTGTGCTTTGGGGGAAGGACTCGCCCTACTGGTTCCGGAGTTTTACGCATTTTCATTATTCACTGGATGAAAGGAAATTGTGAGGCTGGTAGTGGTGGCATGCAAACACGGTTGATGAATAAGAAACCGAATACTGTTGAAGCAGAGCTAAAAAGCATACCACTAACGTTAAAATGTATTCAAATGACGGATCAAATGATGGGGAAATTAGAGCGCAGGCTTTGCTTAAAAATTCAAACGTTTGTTTCTTCTTCATATTTTATACAAAACATTCAACGTTAATCATTCAGATATCTACCTATAACTATGGTTCATCAATCGAAAATAAATCATGAACTATGTACATACTTCATTTGTTATAACCCGAATTCCTGTCATTTAGGTAGACAGTGATTGCATTCAGTTTCAACGAACGGAGAAATGTTCTTGTGTACAATTCAATCCACATCAACTCCCTTGTCGATTAGTCCATGTAAGGAAATGCGTAACTGCAACTTACCCCAATTCTGATTTCTCAAATGGAACGTAATATTATTATGAGATCAGCAGGTGAAGTATGGTTACTCATGAAGTTTCTCTCTTGCATTAGATCATGATCTTTCTTAGAATTTGAGATTAGCTTGCTGCCAAAGCATTCCAGATTGTTACAGTAGTTCTGAAACACCACCGTGAAGTATATCACTCTGATCTTTAAAAACCATCCTTATAAAAATGTGGTAAGCAATATGAGAAGGGCTAATCCTGATCTAACATAAACGAAAAGATGATTATCTGTAATTTTTATCAGGCTTTTCTTATCGGTAGTTCTGTTAACGGATAGGTTTCTCTATGCAGATACTTTAGTTACTAACCTATGCAAGGTCCTTCATAAAAATATGCGTAGGTAAAAATCTAACTAGGGTTAGAAGTTAGCTAACGTGATTGGTGGTCCGAGGTGTGCTGTTCCTTTTGTAATTGCTTCACAGGACACCGCGACAGGTTGTGTGATGTAAAGTATAGCATGCCAACACATGACACGTCTCTCTACTCCTTCTTTCCATCAGCAGCAAAATGTCTTTAGCTTACTGAACAGAAACGTACTTTGGGAAGTGAAGTGGATTCTATAATCATGTTTTCAAAAGAGGGCAGGAAGGAAAAGCATTGCTTTGGCCTGGCCTGGCACGAGACCTCGACAGAGCAAAGAATAAAAGACTGAATCTCTCTACATTGACTAACTATAAGTGACTGCTACGGAGTACAAACAAGAACTACCCTTCCACTTTATTTTTCAGCTTTTACAATCAACTCATTTCTCAATCCTCAATAGAACTGCTTCCACCACCACTTCACTGCCACCCGGACTGTAGACTCTGAAAACATACTTAGGTACATATTAGATCCTCCTGTATTGTTACAACCTCTTCTCGGTGCATGCATACCTCAGCTCATCAGGTTCTGCCTGCCTTCCCCTTTCCGACGACGACGAAAACGACGGTGAAGATTGTTAGCTTCTGTTTTTTACACTGTGCGTGGAATCTTTCTTTCCATCCGAGAGCAAATAAAGCAGGGGAACCGAAATAGAAGCAACAAAAACATCTTCCTCTTTTGGATTGTCCTCTGCTCCTGCTCCGATACAGTTCTCCTTCCCATTTTCCTACTAAACCGAGCAACAGGGACAATTTGAGAACATTTTGTTTCTGGCTATGGCTCGTTACTATTCTCATTTTTTAGTAAGGGAGTAGACAAGCGGTGACATAACCCAAGTTACATCACATTACATTGGCAATTTACATATTTTTTTCTCATATTGCACCGAAAAAATTATTTAGCCTGATATCATATCAGAAGAAAAGATACCTTTCCGAGAAAGTGACTATCGATTGGCAATTTCTTTCCACCACATAAAAAGTTATATTTAAAGAGAAAAAAAAATACTCCTGACATTTCTTCCTCCAGACAGACAAAATGACTATATAAAAATCCAAGCCTCTTCGAATAATATCGTTGGACAAAGTAAATAATTTGCAAAACCCGAAAACTATCTGGTTGTTAAATATTAGCGTATAGCATTATGATGATAATACCACTGCTACCAAAAAAACTGCAAAGAGAACTACTACTACTTCCAAGCTCTCACTCATAAACGTAACTCTTTTCTAAACTACAAGCGGAATAGTAAATGTGGTGGTGATGATGTTCTTAAGGACGGTGTGAGTTGTTGTGGATTGGTGTATATGAAGTTGTTGAGAGCCCACCAAAGGTTCCCATACGTTCACTATATAAACTCGTAGAAGGAGCAATAGCAATTCAAGCAGTACGACGTACTTACTCTTTGGGCAACCCAAACCTAACGTAACCTATGCTTTGTATTCCCTACGTGAAGGAAAAAGGAGTGAGAGTTTCTATTTAGTATAGCTGTAGAGAGAGAAGAGCCTCTCTCTCTCTGAATGTAATATTGCATATCATATCAGAACAGAAGAGAACTAAGCAGAGAGGAAAATTGTTGAAACGTGTGGTTATGTTTCTCTTCGGCAATGCCATTCTTCTGTCATTAGTAGAGACTATCTCGGAGGGAGTGAGTGTGGATTTACACACTTCAACATCTGTTTCTTCACCTTCAGACATCAACTCAAGTCTCTCAAGATGAGTACTTATGGCTCTTGAAGGAAATATCATCATCCCCTCATATTATTACAAGTTCTTCCTTGATTTGACAGTTGTCTCTTATTCAGAAGAGTGTTTGGGTGTGAAGAGAAAACAAGTGCTTTTCTCTTGATCGTGATTGGAGAAAAGTTTTGATAAACATAACCTATTTGAAATTAAACATTGTTTTGTGATGTGATACATTCACCGTTAATTAAACTAAATACTAAAAATAAAGGTGACAGTTTTTGGAATTTTCTTTTTATTAAAAAAAAGAAGTGAACCTGTTTCCAATTTTGCTTTCCGTAACTTAATATTTTTTTTAAAAGAAAGCTTTCGGAAAATTTTATCAACAAAGTTAGTAGAATAAAAACGCTTCGCCAACCGCAATTGGTGAGCGGTTTCCAGTAGCCGTTACTTTATTGAACTCATGTTGGTGACGAATAGTGCATCTGTGTTCGCTTTCGACATGGAAGACCCACCTGGATACATGGGGACTCGATCTCCACGTGCAACCGATTTCTCCATTGCAGCCATCATAGGTCGTTCTGCAAAGGCTGCTGAAGCTCTCAAACTTAAGGGAAAGCATGGAAGATTTGCTGGAAGTACGATCAGACCTTTAGGTAATTATTTGTCGGATTTATTTTTTGCTTTCAAAGCTCAGTAAAAAAAATATGAAATACTAATTTGTATACCCATGAAATCAATTAAAAATTTGATAATTTATTAATCATCATCATTAAACTGTTATAGAATGGCTTATTAATCGGTATTTTATATACGAACGAGTTCATGTTTTCGTAATTGAAAGTTAATATGCCTATATGCCAGATCAGAAGAAAAAAAATATTTCAGATGAGTTTGATTAATTGCCTTTGTGAAAGCTCTTAATTATGTAGGAGATGTAGTACCGGATTCGACCTCTTATTATCGGAAAAATCGATGGGTATGACTAGAATAATTTTGTTAAAAGTTTGAAGGATCACATCCTCTTTTCAATAATCCAAAGTCCTGTTTCTATCATCATCATAAACCATTACACAAGTCACGCAAGTAATAATATAGAAGCTCCAATGAATCTTTTAATACCCCAAACCACATTTTATGCATTTTTTCTTCGTATAAAATCTCCGTATTTTTATTTTCCCCATGTAAAAATCAAAGGCGAGATAAAGGATTGCATTTTAAATGGTCTGTATCAATTAGCATGACACATTGGATTATAATTTAGGTACTTTAACTACTAATTGAGTCAAATGCTACACATCGAGTTAAATAATGACTGGATAAAGGATTATGAATGGGTTTTAGATTGAAGTGATGCAAGATTTCATTGGAGATAAACGGGATGGGATGTAGGTCCAGTTCAGCTTCAGTGTAAGCAATACGGATTGGCTTGGTTTGGATGGCTTGGGGAAAAGGGGAGCGATGATAAAGGATCAAACTTTTTTTCTCGTTCCGAGATGAGACCAGATGAAAAAGAGAGTAACAGTGAAAGGGATGGATGATCATTCTTAATCACAGGGGAATCAAGCGAAAAAAAAATGTTTTATGCATACATTGTCTGCTGGTGGCCACTTAAGTTATAATTTAAATTAATACAATATTTTATAAAAACTGCGGCGGGGCAGAGATTGTTGAATTTCTAGATCACGAATGGGCTTGGTTTTGCCAGATAAACTTTTTCTAGATCAGACGATGATTTTTTTTCCTCTCCATAATTTGGCGTTTCTTCAGGCTTCTAATTAATTAGCGTGATAGTAGGCTTTTCTTTTCACGTTGCTTGTACCTGTTCGTGAACGTAATTAAATATGATTAGTTACAAATTGTATGACAAATGAAGGCCAAAATTATTACGCAAATTTTTAACTTGTCAGTTGCATGCTTGGAGCGAGAATAATTAAAGTATTATTTTTAAGAACACGAGTACGAATAATAATTTTTTCAAAGAGTATATTTTGCAAAAAGTTCACAGTCAACTAATTTCCACCAATTAAAAAATAACGAATGCATAATTTTTATTTAAAAAAATATGAATTATTGATCATAATAATAAAATCCACGCAATAGGCAAGTCACTGCGTGTTCCAAAGTGAATGGTGGTGCGTGCAACTTTCTTTTCTAAGAGTGACTTACGTTTCATACACTTCATCGAGTAATTGTTTTTTTCTATTCCCAAATTGGATAATATTGATGTGAAAAGCAGTTAAAAATATTTTGAAAAAATAAGGTAAACTTGGCTTGTATTAGGTTTAATTAGACTGAAAAATTAGAATCTAGTATTTTACGCACAACATGAAATCAAATGTAAATCAAAGAAAAATTCGTGTCGAAAGGGACGTTCAAGGGCATTAAAAACGACAGGATGTGAATTTCATTATAATATTTTGGTATCTCATCCAAACTCCACGTTACAATTCTACACGCATTTCAAAAACGTAGTAGTTAACTAGCTCGGTAATGAGCCAAGTGAAGGAGGGTTGATTTACACAACATAAAATGTAAAAAAAAAACACTTCTCTTCATAATAATGAAGGTTTAGCATGAAAAGTTTTTTATATTATAGGTGAATAATATGTGACTGTCTTTCATTCATGTAGAAAAATTTGTCGAGTCAACACCAGGCTCCCTAATGGACTCACCGGAATCATTAACAACAGAAGGGAGTTTAAAGGAAGACATGAGTGTCATTTTGGATGGAAGAGAGTCACCCGATCTTCCAAGCTCAACTTCCGACTCGCGTGACACGATTGAAGTAGTTCACCACGATGACTCCGACATGAAAAGTGACGCAGGGAGAAGTAGTACCAATAACTCACCTGGAAAAAATAATGGTGGTGGTGGATCCGGCGGTAATAACAATAACCGAGCAGCTGGATCTCCAAATGAGAAGTCAGCCCCTAAAAATCCTCTCCTACAGGAAAGGTGTAACTGCGAAGAGTTACGCCATGTCATTTGTCATTTGGAAACCAAAGATCTCTGGGATAAGTTCCATGATTTAGGAACTGAAATGATCATTACAAAAAGTGGCAGGTACGTACGTCATTTTATACAGATATTTTATTACTCAGACCATTTTTGGTACTTTCATATCGCTTTAAATTCTCACATTCAACCATGAGACTAGTTTATGATCACAAATGCTCTTCACCTAGATTGATCTCATGATCTCATAACTTAACATAGACGAGATTGCTTCTAATTTGTGCTGTCGTGTGCAATTCAAATGTTATTTATTGCAGACCATTTTTTTATCCCTGCAAACATTTCATGGCCATTTATGAGCTCTAGTGTAAGTAGCCAAAATTGTTGAACAATTTTATTCTTACCAAAAAAAAAGCATTTCTGGAAATATTTTCGAAATTGCTTCTTTGGTCCCAGCTAACAACACGCTTCAATCATATCATAAGTGTGTCCCTTTACGAAGGAGAAAAAAATGATTCTTTTATTATTTCCCACGGTGTTTCTGTTGGTTTTCCAATTTTCAATCTTATTGATTGATATCTCTTCTCAAAACCAAATTATCCTAACCCTTTCAGTCAACAAAAAAACGGCAAAGACTTTAGCAAGTTTATACCGTTTTTCATGGCTCCTTCAACGTTACATCCCATTTATAAAAATTAAACATTTACCTATTTATTGATATTTTATTTTTAAAGTATAATTTGAATGAAAACACGCAAGGAATTTCTCCAGAAGTATTTGTAAAAATCGATAAAAAAAAGTTTTTGTTTGTCGACTGTATTTTATATGCCGCCTGTTGAGCAAATTGCTCTGGTATAAGATCAGATTAGATTGCAAAAAAGGACATCATGATTTTAATAACCTGTGGGAAAACATATTGCCAAACAAATGAGTGTTGCTCCAAATACATATTGATTCAACTGCAATTGAGGATGAGTTGAAGGGATTGAAAATGTCTAGCAGTGCCATGTAATTAGTAAAGGATAATAGGAAGGGTGATATGTTTAATAGGTGTGCAAAATTGCACGGTTCTTTCTTCATTTTTTATTTTGACAAGATATCCAGCAGTGTTAAGGTTGAGAGGTTTAATGGAGGCTCTGTTTTTTCGCTACAGTTAATTATAAGATAGAGGTGGGACGGTAGTGGCATCCCGTCAAAAATATTTTGGCAGCATCTCTAAAAGTGGCATAGGGCCGAGAGTGAGGGAACCAGCTACTAGGGGATATTTTTGCCGCAAAAGGTTTTTCATGGCGTAAGGTCACTTTTTCTCACGTCGTTCTGGACGATTGGGGCCCGTCGGAGGTCTTATTTCTGTCTGGACCGTTTTTGTTTGGGAAAGACGTGCATACCTACATGAAGATTGCATGCTTATTAGAATTAGGTCTTGCGTCAGTTTTACTCAAAAAGATGATCTGGTTTTACGGTTTGATGGACCAACTGTGAGAGATCAGCTGCCCACAAAAGTACAGGTTAAAAAAGCTATCAAATTTAAACTAGATCAAATTGCATTGCATGCGGGAGATCAACATGTAAAAGAGTGATCTTTCCCTAACATCTTTTTAATTGATGCATGCCAACTTCATGTGAATTTACATTATTTACAATTTCCTTGAAAGATCATCTCATGATCACACACGTAGCCAGGCTCCGATACTGGATGGAAACTTAATGACATGATATTGATGCTAATGATACAAATTATTTCTCACTAGCTTGTTTCGTGAATAAAACCAGACTCAGACTACAACAGCTACCATTAATTCTGTGTGTGGCCATGTCATGGTTGCATATATTTCCAACTTCTGCTGCTATAAAGCATCAGAAACACAATTCCTTACAAGTGCAAATTTCATGTGTACAGAAATTCAAATATAAAATGTATTCTGTAGTAGCGTTACGGAATTTTTATGAAGGAACAATGTAGACAAGCGGAAAAGCTTAAACTTTGAATCGTTTTATAATCAGTACCCCAACACCCATCCGACTCCTTTTCTACTATTTTCGAAGTTATATGTTGAATAATAAAAGTGTAGTTTACGAGCTATGATACGACTTGGAGGAAAGTTTTATCTTATCAATAACATTAATTGTAGGCAGTTGTCAATAAAACATTATCACATCCTTTTTAATGTGAATAAAAAGCATTAAGAAATGTTTGGCTCCTCCTTTTCCCTTCAACATTTAGAAACCAGACACACCACCATCTCCATATCGCATCACACCACCCCTACCACCTCACCACATGAGCATATAAAATGATAAGGATGAGCATATTGTAATATGTAGCATAATTTCTAGCAAATAATACAGAAATAATGAGGTGTATTGCGTGGTATTATGAATGATGATGATAATGCATATGTGAAAAATGTGAACGTAAGAGAGCGTGACTCCGCATTCTGAATATTACAAGTACACGAGAGAGGTACGTAGATGAGTCAAGTTTATGTATGCTTATGTTTGTCCTCTGAAGAAGGGCTGGGCGCTGTTCTTTCAGCTAACCTATGATTAAGCAGAGAACTCTTGCCTGTCCTGGCTCCACACTCTGCACACTTACTTTACTCAACAGCGTAAAGGAAAGCACGAGCATAGTGTATAGTGGGGCTTATAATCTCCGCTTTCTGAAACAAATATGCACATCCCAAGAAGCCCCATAGTTCGTCTCCTTGTTTCCTTCACACTTACCTAACTGTTTCCTATTTTGCATCAATATGCATTTTTTGTAAAAAAAAATATCAGTAGTTTTTATATGATTACTTTTTTAAATGTATTCAATAACGGGGTAATGAGAAACTGATAAAAAATGAACTTAACGTTCCTTGGTATAGTCTAAACACAAATCATTCCATTTATCCCATAACGGGTACTTGACTCTGGAATGAATTTTTATTTATTCCTTTAGACATTTTTTGATGTCATTATCATCCCCATCCCATCAACTACATTACAATTTACCACGGGCATTTTTCCTCTATCAGCTCAATCGAGTTACTAACATCTTGTCCTGTCATGGCATAAGAATGAGAATGAGTTTCAGCAGGGGTTTTGCAAAATACAGTAGTACTAAACTCCTTTCCCGTCAGTCACAATTTAGATTTGAATGGATGGATGGATATCAAGCAGACGTTAGAGGATTTTGATGCATCTGCTGTCATTCTTCGTATCATCATTATTATCATTATTACTCCAAAATCACTTTGCATGCAGGATTTTCCTCTGATGTCCATAAATAAGCATGGCAAATATTGATGGACCTTTTCCAGCTTTTACATGACGATACAGGTTTCAATTATTTAAATGCATAAATGTAACCCAACACAGTTTTATGCTACTTACTTTTTACTGGATTAACAAAAAAAAGCACATTGCATGTTTAAGTACATCCAACAGCATTCTACATTTCTACAACATGTTGGGGTTTTTCCTTAAAAAGGTGTATTCTATTTATACTAGTTGAGTAGGTAGTATTGCATCCTTCCTTCGAGCGGTTTTAAATGAGCTTTCTCTGTTTTACACGAAAACCCCATGTCATGTCATTATATTATTATTGTCATTATTACCCATACATTTTATGTTGGACTAGCCTTTTTACTAATGATAACACACTTTTTTATATTACATATCCACTCCACTCACTAAACTCACGACGATCAGTCACTGCCGGTTACTTAAGCTAAAAATATATCAGTAAGGGTGAACTCCAGATTAACTGGTACTGTTGCACTATTACTTTTTTAAGGCAATAATGATAATAAAGGGGGCAATATAATATTATGTTGTTTTGTCTGTGCGTGCAAGAACGAAAAAAAAACACGGGAAGGAGAGAAAGAGAGAATATGAAACATACTCCATCGCATGCAACCTCTCTGCAAGCCATTTCACACTAAAAGAGGCTATAAAGGCTGACATACAGAGCGCCAGAGTGACAAGGAAAATAATAATAATAATGTTCACTTTTTTGTTTCTGTTCATGTTACGTCTGCATCAAAAAATATAATAGATATTGTTATTGTGTGATATTTATATTGTTGTACATTTCCATCACTTTTAGTTTTGCTCAATTCAACATTTCCTCCTTTAATCCGTCCTATCATGTTATTCATTTGTGTAGGATTTTGATGCAAAGCTAATCGGGGAGAAAGGAAATATGTATGAAGATTAGTTTAACTTTTATCAAACTGCAAATATATTCAGTGGGTAATTTGCCAATGGTACTTTACTCTATTTTAGAGTACAACAACAAAAATAGGTAAATTACTCTACTCTTTTATGACGATGCTGTTATAGTTGATCCGAAAATCCTGTGGAGTTGGAGCCCAAAATATACTAACCTATTACTTTATTACAATTGTGTAAGGAATATCGGTGTAACGTGAACACAACAGGACAGGTCCATTTAATGGGAAAGTGACACCATGAGATTCATGAACTGTCGTGATATACCACTTTTTGTATTATGTCACCTCTTTCCATTATTATTACACATTTTGACGATGAACACAATGCAACAAGCATAAAAATCGTTGCATGTGAGCACAAGCTTTCTACGGACGGAGCATAAATAGTCAATTCTCAAAATGCATGAAATAAAGTGGCATGGTGGTAGAAGTGGTGTAACTAAAAAGGTTTTTCCTACTCAAACCCAAATGTTTCAATAGTAAAGTAGTAGTCATCATCGGAAAATGGACAATAGCTAGACATGTCATGCAATATATCCCCGGGGATACTCGAGAGAGTAAAAAGTTGTCAGATGGCTCTAGGTTTTTAATGTGTAAGAAGATTAGTGGACATGCAACTAATTTGCACCATTTTAACCAGTCATTGTGACTAGCATCACACACGAAATTTGCATGATGGCTCCAAATCCAATAAGATACAGTGAAAATATATTGGTCTGTAGTCAGTACAGCAGTACAATAAAAGCTTCTACACTACATTAGTATTATATAAGAGGTTGTTCAGAGAAATGACCATAAAGACAGAGTTCCGTTGTTAAATCATGTATTTATGTAAGTTGTGTTGTGACATGCCCATGTCATGTATGGGAATGGTCACGCTGATGAGGATGAGGGCGATTGCCATAATTTATATTAGTATATCTTTTACAATTAGCATGATGAAACCGGGGAATCCTGCGAAATTGAAGTGGTATGATAATGGGTTCGTGAGGAAGATACACGAGATAGGTTTCATCTTACTTTGCAACTTTTTAGATTAGGCACTTGGCAGCTTTTGCGGCTCCAGCTTTGGTTTTCTCCTTTAAAAAACCTTAACCAGTCAGCAGGAGGTCTGTACAAGAGTAATTTTTATTTATCATTTTGGACTGTGGAGTCAAAAACATGCCGTTTTCTCACTTATTATTAATTAATCAAAAGTCCATTTATGTATAATAGTAATAAAACTTTGTCACAATCTAGCCAGTCCACGTAATAAAAATCAAAATCTGACTAAAAATCTGCACCCTGAGCTGTGTACAAAATTTGCTTATCCAAAACCGTGAAGTGGCACGTTATCCAATACATAATGTCACCATTTTTTTTGGAAACGTGGGAAAGTATATATCATGTTATGTGTTAATTATTATCGGAGCAATTTTGCAATCAATTCCCTCTCTGATTAAAATAACATCCTTTTTTCTTCCCAAAGGAAAGCAAATGAGTGACTTTTCCCATAAATTAGCCATCAGTTTTGGAGGGGTGACCCTACCATGTCGAACAAAATGTACGGCAAAAAATCGAAAAAAGACATTAGAGGGGAGATAATAAGACATCCGTATGAAGTCATAAAAACATTGCGTAATATTTCAATACAACGCTCCAGTGCACCCTGAAAGATTAAAGGGTGTAAATCCATATAACCTTAGGGAGCAAATGGTGTATGATTGGGGGTGCAGGGTGACTCCTTTTCCAAACTATTATATCATTGGAATGGAAAGCATCATCAGTTCTCTTGGGATGTTGTATGATACCGTGGAAATGTGTCTTTTTCCACACTTTCATAGAAATATAAAACGCGTTACATTACGAAAATGCGAATTCTCTTTGTTCTCTGACATAAAAACCATACTGGAAAGTCATATATGTGATGGGAGGAAACTATACAACGGCATCATCATCCTTATGATTAACATGAAATCATCCCTCCCTTGGGCGCTTCTTGTCGACTGGATCGGGTGAAAGTTTCCCACATATCTTCAAACTTTTGTATCATCAACGTCACTGTCTCCAGCTTACATCCAAAATGCCAAATTTTGTACCGCAAATAAACGTACACTACTGAGAGTCAACCATTAAAGCTCCTCCAGTTCAGATCCGGCATAACACAACTGTTAAACTTGTTTATCAAATTATTTTTATGTGTGTAGGCAGCAGAGCCAATCCCACGTATGAATAGTTTTTGATGTCTTCGTTTAGATGTTTGGCTCATCTTCCCTTCAGATAGCTAACTTATTTTTTTTTGGTAAAAATACCAACTCATACGTAATACCCAAATCCATTATTGGCAAGGTTCAGGCAACTAAACCATATCATTTCATAAATTCAGATTATTACTACTTACCCTTTTCAACTTTCCATGTCATTATTACATTAAGTATGCATACTTGAAGTGTGTGTGTCACATAAAGGAATTTTATTCGTGGAATTACAGGCTGGAACATAAAAAAAGTTGTACTCATCCATTTCACTCAGGACTCACTTACCCGAAAATATGGCTTGGTATTATCAAATAGAAAGGCATAAACTCGGTTTCCTCCTAGTCATATGATAATAATAATGTAATTGTATTTTTTTCTGTAACTGACATCGTACACGAGAGAAACAATAAAGCCATTTTCCAACTGACATCCATCAAATCAACATCATGTGTTATTGTTGTAGTGAGTAACTCACCGAGAATACGACCACGACATTACTAAAAGCGGGCGAAGTGGAGTGAGCGACCCTTTTTTCTAAGAGGGTTCGGTAAATGTGAGATATGAGTGTGTTGTTCACTTGTTTCATTGCACTTGGGTTTTACGTAATTGCGGAATATTTAAGTAGCTGGTGTATTTCGGTGGATGATTCCCCCTTTCATGTGTCCCCGTCTCATAACTTCCTTCTCGCTTTGGAGAGAGGCGTACTTTATAAATACTAATCCATTTATCCGATGTAGTTTATAATGACACCGGGTTGTAAATACATCCACACGAGAGGAGGAAGTGTGAGGCAAGTCAAGTCGACTCACTCTAAAGATATGCCAAAGATACTTTCCGACATTCATGAAGGTTTTTATGTCTAGTGTACATATGTACATACATAATACTTTTACCTGAGTAATCTTTCTAAAACGGGGATGCCTGTTTTTGTAGTCGTGTTTTCATGCAATTTGACTTCACAATTTTTATGTACTGAAACTGCGGCAAAAACTGCCAAAAGAAGATATAAATGGAAAAGTTAAGAAAAGCAGGAGAGGAGACAGAGATATAAAATGTGTAGGCATGAATGAATGTAAAACCATGAGTGTAGGTTATGTATAAATGTGAATGATGATAAAAAAAAGTTTGTAATATTTACATTTGCAAGTAGCTCAAAGTACGAGATGATGATGCGAGCAGCTTTGAGTAAAAATATTTTCACCGCCTTCGCCGAAAAAAGGCGTTTGAAATATTCATGATGCTTTTTACAAGATAAGCATTTCATTTTTGAAAATAATAAGTTGAGCATTTCATGTTTAACGTTTTAAACGGAGGGAGCTGCTGCCCAGCCCGCCTAGGTGTGTAAAATTATGTAGAAGTATCGAAGTTACAAAAAGGTATAAAAGTTACAAAAAATATGCATGAAAACTTATCTGCTCGGTGATATTGTGATGAAATTTTACTATATATTTTTACTCATCTCATGAAATTAATTTACAGAGTATTGAGGCACTTGATGGTGAGTAGCAGGTAACTTAACAAATGCCGTTTTTTCAACTGTATAAACGCATACTTGTTTGGAAAACCTTCCGCTTCACTCTCTCACACATTTATAAAATGTACCTTCCTGAAATATGAAAACCTCAAAGCTCATGGCATTATATAGTTAGTGACCGTCATATAAAAGATTAGTCCATCGTGCTTGTCATCTTTTACATACATGTTCAAGAACCCCCGACCCCGCCACCTCCAATAATAATGCAAAAAGCATCATCCTGAATACACAGCACTTACCTTTGCTACCATTCCTTATTCACAACTTGCACGTGACGTTTTCGCCAATAGACTTTGTCGCAAATGACGACAATATTTTTTCTCCACTGGAGCTGAGCTGAAATAAGAAAAGCCACCATCCAACGCTCTCGTCATGCCATTTCACTTATAGTTAAAGGTGTACTTAACATTAAATGCCTTCCATTCGTACCAGGAAAAAAATGGTTGTCCAACGCAGTACCAACCGACTAACCATCGCAATAGAAGAAAATTATATGTGTTCACCCAAAGTGCTTTCATATTCATTCGCGAGAGAGAGAAATTTGTCAGTTTGTCGCATTGTGCATGCTAATGTGACAGACATTCTCGCTTTTCTTGTCAAGTCTTTTTATCGATGCTCCGCTAGTTGTTAAAAAGCTACCACTTACCACTACCATTTATTTTTTTCTTTTGTACGGAAAGGTAGAAAAAAGAATGGAAGGCGAGGCGAGATACACACGGAACAGCTACAGTTTTCACAATAATACATTCATTCGTATTTCCTTTAATACGCATGCACGATTCATTATGAAAAAAGGAAGGAACGGGGAAAAATTCCTTTTGTGAGAGCAAGCACAATATTAACGAAAACGATATTATTATGACTGCCACGCAATCCTCTTATTTTATTAAAGGTTGCCCTTAAAAAGATAGAATACTGGGAATATAAAAAGACGAGCTCCAAACAATGATTGTCGAAAACTTCGGCAATGTTCTTTTCTTTTATTATTCAAATATATATCTTTAAACGCAGACTTCAATATTTAAAATATTAATTTTTCTATGACTCGTGCAACTACATCAATCCGTTGTATTCTTTAAAATCTTTAGTTTTAATTGCTCAAGTTTATAAAATTATTAATCAGAAGAACTTTTCGACAATTCGTTACAGATGGCATAATTTATACCGTTTTTCGTTTTCCCAGTATATTTGTTTTCTAACACAACAAGGAGTAATTTTCTTTTAAGCTGCAAAAGAAAGAAAATTGTATAACAAGCAACTCAACCCTAAGTACAGTATAAAGGCCCAAAAGATATGAACTGGGGAAGGAGAGAAGTCAGAGAAAGCGCACATAAAATATCAATGAAACAGTCATCATTCAGTTTCACATCAAGAAATTGGCTCATTTTACACCGAAGTGAGAACTTGCTAACCTTTTAGACGGATGAAATATTGAAAGACATTTTCACTCAAAGTCTTGGAGAAAGCCAGTGAAAATATTGTAGAAATGGCTATACTCCGCATGAAGAAGCATTCATTGCTGTTATATATAAAGTTCACTGTTTCCATTTGAGGAACAAAGTACAGACAGGCTGGATTGTTTTATGCACATTCCAGAAAGTACACGTACTATGGATTGTGTATGCATTGAGCATAAGAAAATTGTGTATTTTTCCGTTCGTCACTCATGAGAGATGAAAAAGGCCGGAGTTACCATGAATGGTTGAAGATTTTTCTCAAACTTTTCACAGGATACATTTTTTTATTCCCGTGCGTCTTCAAGCGCTCGAGAAAACAGAAAAATTAGAGCTATTTTATTTCTGCTCACTCACATTCACAACAGGAAGATATATATTCGGAACATAAGGTACTCAGTTTATTTCTATATTGTTGATGTCAAAATAAGTGAGTGAAAGGAAAGGTCTGGGAAGGAAAAAAGGTTGAGTTTCTCTCAAAATTTCTTCTACATTTCGTTTTCTCTCATTCTTGGTAAACATGTTTGTTATACACTTCTACGGAAAAAATCTTGTTAGAATTCTACAAAGCCATACCCTAACTTGTCAGTCTGTGCTCCTACATTTTTTTTTATAGAAATGCGAGTACCCATCATCATTCCTCCAACAGACAAACATCGAGAAACGAATAAAGCGTACCTTAGCTTTTGGCTCCCTGTTCCACTTAAGTTATATTGGGATTTCAAACTATGGTGAAAGGTGTCTTAAGTCAGTCAAAGAGAAAATATCATCGTCATTTCTTGCCCATCTCGTCCATCCACACCACAAGGCTGTAGAAATTCCCATGAGATCCTTCATTCCAATTGAAAGGGAGTAGTGTGCAGTTTTCACAATTTTTCGGAGGATTCTATTGCGTTCCATTCCGTTTTCTGTTCTATCTCTGTAATATATACATTTGTATTTATTCCATGCAAGATAGACGGTCTACAAGACAGATGAATGATCGTGATCATCACTGTTTTCTTGAAACTTTCTTCCAATATCATCCCTCTTCGCTAGAATGATCGAATTTTTCATGAGAAATGAAAACTTGTTTCTTCTTGCATTTTTTTCCTCCCCTTGATATACTGATACTGACATATATAAAAACAAATTAATAAGGATTTAAACATTTTAATGTGGGGATTAAACAATACCTCGTGAAATCAAACCGCTCCCTGACTTTCACATTTTATTGGAGTGAGGATGTATGGATGAAATGAACAGAAAGGGATTATATCATCCAACTTCATTGTAACTAGTTCAGCCGTCCTACAGGACTTAGAGAAAGTTTTTATGCGCGAAGATGGCCTTTTACTCAACTATGAAAACAGACAAACACACATCTATCCATACTTGAGTCAAAGTGTACATTCTGGTTTGAAAGAAGATTCAAATCGTCATTTGGTTATGCTCTCTCTGTCTCTCCCTCTCTTCTTGAATCCTTTTCCGTCAATAAACGAATGGTCTGAGAAACATATAAAAAGGGAAATGAAAGGGTTGACAAGACCAAGTCAAGGAAATGGAACAGCGTCGATGCGAGACCATTAACAGTTTCAAATTTCAGTTTGGCAGATAATTTACGCCAAAGTTTCCATCAGCAGCGCAGCTCCTAACGACCCCAGTCTAAAGCTCCGATTTTATCTTCTTGTTAGTACTTCCTCCTCTTCCACTCCATTCCATCCTCAACAAAGTAGTATGCCATTTTAATATACCGAGATATAGCAACATAACAACCCCTCCTTATTCTCCCACACACTTCAATATTATCAAAGTGGAAAAGTAATCAGAGAGGAAGCAAAGCCGTATCACGGCTAGTAATAATAAGTACATCGTTATGTTATACTGAATGGAAGTATTAAGAGTTGACGAGGTGTTCCATTCAGCACAAGAAGAGATATTCCCTGCACACGTCCACTCTTCTATTATACTTGACTGGTTTTAGTAGCCCTACATAAAACCAACTTGTGTCAGTATACCAAGAAGAAGAAGCTAAGCATATACATGGTAAGAATCCCGGAAAGAGCTCCTTTCCTTCCGTTTCTATATCAGAGTACTGCACTGCTATCAACCAAAGGATTAAATGCTTTCCTCTATAATAATATTTTACTTCGTGTGTACTTCTTATATTTTAACAATATGCCTGTTAGAATGAATATAAGAAGGAAAAGTCTTATAAAAAGCAGTTTGGTTTCTTATACTCCCCTGCACAATAAGAATCATCATATGTTTCCCAACTTTCCCAATTCTCCCCATCTAATACCCTTGTCGTCTGCTTAGAGCATATCAGACATCTTCTACATAAGTATAACTTGGTGGGGGAAAAAACTTTGTTAAAAGTTTTAGGCAGCTTGCCAAAACGTAAACTTCAACAGCAACAAAGACTGTTGAAAAAAGAAAATACGGGATAAGGGAAAGAGAAACATATACATATGATGTGAGTTTACCGTTCCAAAAGAGTAGCTTTTTCTCTCAACCTTGTTATAAAAGCTTGTTTGAAATGAGGAGAGGAAATGCAGTATAATAGAGTATAGTCTCTTTATTTTCTTTCCTCGTATCTAGTATCTTCCCTTCTTCCCCCTCCTTCTACTTTATGTATGCTGCTATGCTATATGGTAGTTAAAAAAGAAAGGAAATATTGTACCGAGATACGCGATAGGCTTTTCTCCACTTTACGACAACGAGCACTATCACTCCTTGTTAGCTGGCGCACGTCCTCCTCCCTTTCCTCCTTCAGCGAAATGTAAAGAGCTTGCTGACTAGTATGAAGTAGCTGTGGGAGTTGGTGAATCAGATTATAGCTAGCGGAAAAAAGAAGGGAGGCTTGCATAATAATTGCATTCTAGAATGTATATTTGACTTGATATGATATGGGAACTTGCACAGTACAGTGACAGTAGAGTATATGAATAGTAGTTTAATATATAGTCAAGTTCCACTCTCATTTCTTGCGTTATTCTTGTAAATTGGAATGGTTTTCGGCTGGTGAGTTTTAGAAACCGTTTTGCTTTGTTTTTTTCTCGGTGACATTTCGTCCAAATATATTGTGCACATTGTGTTGAGTAGACAATTTTCAAAGCTGTTTTGTTTATCATTGGGTTGGCAGATAATGATAATCTTTAGATGTACACGAATAAAATTATTTATGCTGCCGTATTGGGTAGATGGTAAACCAAGCTGTGACCGCTATAAAACCTAAATGGTTTATTTTGTTTTCTTGGCACACATTTTCATACATTTTCATTTAATAATGATATTTTATTCTACTCTGTACATTCTTTGGATTGAAATGTGCTGGAAATTCGTATCTTCACATTAGATAACGAATAAAGTTACCCCACGTAGATATTGCTATCACTATCAGGGTCATGAATTTTCACAGATTGCTTTTTCCCGTAAATGAGTTTGAAATTCCGGTCAAATATTCGGAATCTTCACTTCACGAGCTAATAAGGTTAAGGAATAGTCAAGATGTTACATTGCAGTTATTCCTCCTCTTCCTACTTTTTTCTTAAAATAACATGGAGCATGGAGCTAGAAAGGGTTGTTCAACCATATAAAGTAGTGGAGGCAAGTGGAGAGCTTTTAACTAAAGTAGATTTTAGTAGTTTTCTCTCTCTCTCTCTCTCGCACCCGATTTTATGGCCATGAGAAGGAAATGCAAATGAGGGGACGAAGTAGTAAAAAAGTGGTAGAGAGAGTGTGAGATATGCCTCAGTTAAATGGAATTTTGGCTGGAAACTTGCTTTTTAAGGGAGGAAAATACCCCATAAGCGAAATTACATTATAATAATATATATAACTAATGATATAGGGAAGCTGTAAATATGCAAGTTTTTATCGGGCATATAAAGCGATGTGCATAAAGTATACATATAAAACTATATTACACTTGGCGAGAACGAAAATGCGTTTTATGTCTGTCTGGATTTTACTAACCAGCTTTCTTCCTCCTCGTCCTCACATTTTCACAGTCAAGTAAGAAAACCAAGTATAATGTGAGGGAGCACATCCGATAAGCTCATGAAAATGTGCCTCTTCAGCTCATCACACTTCAACTTTTCGCACAACTCAGGCACTTTTCAGCCCTTCATGATCTCAAGAGGTTTTCTCGGAGCTCATCTCCACTTACTATCATAAGAAAGTTTTTTCTCTCCCTCATTCTTGTTAACTCAGTTTTTGGCTCCTACTTTCCCTATCTTTACACCACCTTCTTGAGTATAGCCATTCAGCTAGCTCATATTTACTACCAAATTCATTTTGTTATCATATACCGAAGATGCTCCTCTCCTATTACTACTTACTACATTACATTCCATTCCATTCCAACTTTGTACGTACTTAATAAAGTCATCAGAAATTTTTTTCCTTGGAAAGAGATGAAGTCTTGGTTAAGGGAGAACCAAAAGTGTAAAAGTGGGAAAAGACTCACTTGTGCAAGCTCTCAACTCCATTTTCAAGCACTTTTCTTCTTTCCCCTTTCTGCTAGCATGTCGTCATATTTTCAACTTCTCTCCCTCTCCATTCTCTATTTTCTGCAAAGAAAGGAGCACAAAAAGAAAATTTCAGTGCAGAGTTAATTTTACGAACTGGTCTTCGCATCATTTTTCCTAGATATATTCCAATAGCACACCGCCATGCCACAGCTTTACTTCTCCCACTAATATGTGGTAGTAGTTGAGATATGCTTGCTTCCTTTATATGAAATGAAGATAACTACCTTTAGCAAAATTAGATAGGACAGCTGGAAGTTAGAGAAATGATTTGTGAGTTCAACTTGAACCACTTCTCATCTCCTTTTTATGGCTGTCTGCTGCCTCCACACTTGTACCACGGAGATATAATGTTAAGTAGATACTGCTATTACTTTAAGTATATTTGGTTATCATATGAGAGTAGTACTCCCTTTCCAAGCGTTAGCTTCGGTCTCTTTTCTCCAATAAAATTTATCTCTCTTGCCGAGTGAGTGTCCAAAAACCACAAAAAAAACTCATGCCATAGTAGTACGATGTTGGGTGGGATGGTCTCCTTTACTCTTCAATGCTTAATATAACATAACGCTACGACAGCATATTTTTAGGGTTGTGAATGCATAATATCTTTTTCTACATTGTTAAAAATAGATTTTCTTTTATTTTTAAATGGCAGCTACTTTGTCATACATTATTACATGAAATTAATCCGATTTGATTCACATGCAATATAGATGGAAACTAACTCTTTCCCTTTCTCGTCACTTTACAGGAGGATGTTTCCCACCGTCAGATCTTCCTTTTCTGGAATCTCCTGTGACCAAAGATACGCCGTGTTGTTGGATATCGTACCTGTGGATAACAAGCGCTAGTAAGGAATTGGAACAAGATGATTCATAAACCTTAATTCGTGACATGACAAAGCACACCAACCATGGTAAAACAACGCCATGAAATGCTAAGTATTCTTAACTAATAACATGTATTTATTGCAGCCGCTATGCTTATCATCGATCCTCCTGGCTTGTCGCAGGGAAGGCAGACCCGCCAGCTCCTGCGAGACTTTACATACACCCGGACTCCCCATTCACGGGAGAACAACTTAAGAAACAAATCGTATCCTTTGAAAAAGTCAAACTAACCAACAACGAAATGGACAAGCATGGCCATGTAAGATTATCTATGCAGGTTTCATTGTTTCCCTATTTGTTCATTTGTCACTTTACTTTGGAAATCAAATGGTATGCTGAGACAAATATCAACAATTGTATGTAATTTATTTCTTTATAATTTTTATTCATAGTTGGTGCTAAACTCCATGCATCGCTACCAACCAAGAGTCCACATAGTCAAATGGAGGGAGGGAATGATGGCAAGTGGAACATTCGTGAGTGACCTCGAGTCTGAATACTTCCGAACATTCGTTTTCCCAGAGACGGTTTTCACCGCTGTCACTGCATATCAAAACCAATTGGTAAGTTCAAAACTCAATCATCAAAGACACTTAAACCCCTTTTTTGCTTTGCCAGTGAAACACTATCGTTAATACTGAAAGCCATCACAATCACAACCAAGACATCGACATTTCTATTAAAGACGGAAGATTTGAAATACAGTCATAAAATTTCCTCGATGTGCGTAAAGATAGAAGTTTTATTAGATAACGAAACAACAAAAAAAAGATTTTTGCTATGTGATAGGCAAAACCATTGAGACCACCAGATGAGAAGTCCTTGTCAGATATATCTTGCATCACATCATCCCTTTAAAAAAATTTAACAATCTTTATCATCATCATCGCCAAACTGCATATGACATGACAATCCTTTGGTACCATCATCAACTATATTTTTCATACACGTCTGTGAAGAGTTTAAAATACGTGAAAACCGTATGATGATAATATGATGACTAACTAAAAGGCTAAACGGTCTGTAACGAGCCTATGCTTGTTGAAGCGTGAATGCAGTAGCAAAAACTGTCATGTTACTCGAGCGAGTGAAGAGCTAAAAATGCGATATCTTCTTCGGGAATCTTTTTAGTGGGTGAGCCATCATGAGTCAGTCTAGCTGAAATATATACACTTTGGTAAATGGATTTTGTAAAGGATGTGGATGATTTCAAATTCTCAATTCATGTAGCTGAAGTAAGCCTTGCTATCCCCGACCAAAGTTGTTTTGATTTGAGACTCTAGCATTTCCATTTACAAAATAGTTTATTTATTGTCGATACATTTGCCACTGATACATACATCTTTCAATGTATGTATATGCAGGCATCTATCTATCTCTATTCAAATTTTACAGATCAATCAAACGCACTTTTATAACTAGTAACCAAAATGAATACAATGAGACTGAACATGCGGAGAGAGATGTGTGTATGATTGTGTGAGGTCCATTTTGAAAAAAAAATCTTATGATTGCTGATGTGATGCTCCTTGTCGCTGTCACTCGACTACTTAACTTATAGTGACTCCTTTCATACGAAGGGAAGAGAGTTTATTATAAATTCATTTTTTTCTTCTCGACACATTGACGCTCCATCGTTTAAAAAAAGTATTCATTCACATATTCATTTCAATTTTGTAAGAGGGATTCTTTATTTCCATTACTTACATCATCGTCATCGGGGTGGCGATGATCATCCTTCTTGAGTGGCTTCATCAGGATCAATATATTCTTTTAGCATTGTATCGGTAGTTTATTGTTCCTTCCCTTTCTGAATGGTTGAAATGACTTTGAAAGCTTGTTAAAATGGATTGTTTGCTGGCAACGTTGGTGTTGCTTCTCTTGAAAGGTTCTTGGAGGAGTCTGTTACTTCTGCTGTTTATTGATCAGTTATTGATCACTGACCTGATAAATCGAACACTTGGTATCTTGGTATTATTCCCTTTTTTATTCTTACATCTTGCATAATAGCAGTGAGTACTGAGATGCATAGCCTCAGTGAGTGTAATCTGTGAAAATCAACTGAAAAGCTTAATGATTACTTCAGGATGTGATGAACATTAGCATAACAATTACCAAAATTTTAAAGAGTATCACTAGATAATGTTCCTTTCAGTAAAATATTATAAATGAGGCTCTGTCCGTTTCCATATGTCTGTAGATGGCAATTAAAAGTCGTCTTGGCTGACGATGATGCCTATGAATGAGTGATTGATTCGACTAATGCATCTTGTAAAATGCTGAATTTGTTAAGATTTCGTACATTATTCAAAATGAATGAAAAATTTAAAGATGGCTTGCCACATAGAAGTGGAGATCGAGCTAACAGTTTTCATTTGAACTTTGTAAAAATGCTTTTCAACTATTTTTTGCCTCCCTCTTTAAGCAGCTCTTTCTGAATTATCATTGGGTATATATAATTTGTTGCAAAACTGCTACCTTAGGTTTATATACAGCTGTGAATTTAGGCTGGGGCATCAATCAAATCCATCTGTTACGAAATATTTTTAAATAAACTATTTATCAAACATATTTTTTTAACCAATCAATAGATTTTTTTCTGAAACATTTCCTCTTGCAATACATGAAAATGATCGCTTAGGCTTTCATTGTTACACGCTATTTTTTAACTATCGATTTTCAACACGCTTTATTACAATTTT
>JAQGAI010000204.1:0-24507 GCA_034696905.1 Lepidocyrtus violaceus | reverse complement strand
CTTTTGTCTCCTTTTATTGTTATTACCCAGTCCAACCTTACATGCAGTTTCTCAGTTTTGCATTTGAATTAATGTTGAATTAGCTTGGGCTAAATGTGATTTAGAATTTTATGCATTTCACCTTTTAAAGAGCTTCATACAATCAAAATAGTTATTTGCATAAGCCCTGTCGAAAAGGAGACCCACCGAATGTCAAACTCATTTGTTGAGTTGCAGTTTTTTTGCAATATTGCTAAAATGTTTGCATGTGAAGTGTAGATCATAATTATATGGCGTGCGAATAAATGTGATCAGTTCCTATTCTAATTTTTAAAGGAAAATCCCTAAAAAACTATCCATATGAGTGTGGATATGTACATATAATTACATCTTTCATTCATTCAGGTTTTTGCAGAATCAGCTTACTATGTTTCTATGATGAGAAGGTAGAACCTACAACATAACTTCCGGCAGAATTTTGCTCGCTGTAAGGTACTCAAGGATTTTTAAAAGGACTTTGTGTTTAAAATTTGTCAAAAAAATTAGTAATCTGTTGCGGTAAACAGCCCCATATATAGGGATAGAGATTAATTAAATTACAAGGCAGTAATCGCCAGACAGGCAAAGCACATTTTGTTAGTGAACAAGGCACGTCTACCTGCTCGTGCTCCATGCTCTCACGTCCCTGCATTGCAATGCGGTAATCAATGTAAAGAAAAAATGTGGAGTAGGCTGCATTACATATATATTTTCATCGATAAATTGACATTTTCCACTAGAAACCATTGCGAAATGGTTGGTGATTCGAGACCAAAAAAATCCTACTTTTTTCCCTTCCTGCCTGGACGCTCATTCATTTCATTGATATCATATTCAGGTTCACAAAAGGGCTAAATCGTGAGACATGGCTTGGTTTCCATTTCAATTTTTGGTATTCCGCATTAGATACAGAGCGCGTTTAGCAGTAAAAAATGCACTTAAAAACTAAAAGTGATGAATGAAGGGATGGTCAACGGAACAAATTGATTAGGAAAAAAGGATATCTGAAAATAATGTTGACAATGATGAGAATGATATCTGCAGACCGCCAAGGATACTTTGTGGGGGACTCGTATTGGCATATGATCCACTCGATAAATCAATTTTTTTTTACTTTTGGATCGTGCATCGTGCTCTATGTAACACTGACATAAAAGCATTTTATTTTTTTCCAATTTTTTTCTGAGCGTTTGCCTTCGATATGAAAAGATTTCTCATGACACCTGCCAAAGTCAGAGGAATGTTTTGAGGGAAAACCTCCACCAAAGAGTTGTGGAGCGACAATGAAACTAACGAATGTCAAAATCAGCAATATCCACATCCACCTCATGTACAAATGTCATTACATTAAATAAATTATATTAAACTTAAGTCTCTAATGATATGATCCATTCCATTAAGTGCAGTGCATAAGTAAATGATATGAAAAACTTACCTCCAACTGAACTCCAAACAAATCTCTGGGTTTGTAAGGTCCTTTCGTCAAGTTCTCACACATTTTGACAATGAGTGGGGTAAATTCAGTCGCACACGAAAAGTCACACCCAAAAACAGTTTTTAACTTTTTGCACTTTTAGCGCACTGTAGAAATAATCACTTTAAAAATTATGAAAACCAAGTTAGGCTTTAGGGTTTTTGCACAGCCTTGCTTGCTAAATCTGTTTCAATTTTTAGCACGTCAAAGCAGTAAAATGCAATCCCACTTCCAGCGATACGCGAAGTTTAGAGGTGTCTGGCACGACAAGAATTCTCAAAAAAAAATTATGATTCACTCTCGAATAGACTGACAACAATCAATGAAATCTGTTCTGAAGTAAGAACAACTCATCAACATCCTCGTAATCATAAGCCATTTCGAAAACACGTCATCATCAGTCCGACTTTATAATATTCTAGCGTTGCTCACTGTAGACTGCATCCACTTCAATCAAAAAATTTCATCTCTGGAATTCCACCACGGACGACGGTGGCAGGTGCTCAGGTGAACCATTAATACTCATCTCATGTATTTAGTACGTGTATATGTGTGGAAGGACAAGGTTGGCTGATTTTTAGAGTTTTAATAGCTAACTCCTGGATTTTCGCAGATTGTTTGCGGTGTTGGGGGTGGATTAAAAAACATAAACTGAGTTTTTGCACGTTTTTGCACCTTACTAAAGACTCCTTCTATTCTATTCTCATCAGATTGCAGAAAGATGATGCTTATGTTATCTTTAATGTTAGATGACTCAATCATGGAAAGAACCAAATAGGTATTATATTTTTATCGCGGATTTTCTTTGCAAAAAATCCCATGTCATTTACTTCGGTCTGAGAATCAAAAGGTACATATGGCCGGTGATTATGATGCTTTAGAGGAGGATGCAAGGTGACCTTCCCACGATCAAATTGAATGATTTAACAAGGAAGGGAAACTGGGATTTACTACGGAGGAAACTGGATTGTTCACTTCACAAGACAAAATCACTTAAAAAAATGACGCGTTCCCAGAAAATGTTTCACATGAATGTCTATTGAATAATCACTGTTTGTAAGCGTTTTGCTAAAATACAGTCTACATGGACTTGTCAATTAAGCGTTATCTATCATCATCATCATCATCATTAATTGAGTTCAATCTAATAAAATAGCGGTGGAGTCTTCAAACGTCAAAGTCAAAGGAGAGTAGAATTTACTCCCAATTCATGAGTCGAGTTGACCGATGCAGAAAATGAAACGTCCCGAAAATCCCAAAACGTAGTCGAATAAGTAACAAAAAACTCCTGCAAAATTCACTTCTTCTTGTGAATAAGCTTACTTGTGTGACTATGTAAGCCACCGCAATCATCCACCATCGCCCACCTGAATCACATTCACTTGAGAAATCACCACAAAAGTCAGAAAACAATGACAGTTTTTGAGTTATTCCTTAAAAAAATAATAATAACAATGTAATGTAATGCAATGCGCAGAATTACAGTCAGAGTTTTGTCACAGTCTCATAATCCCATCGTCATTTTACTAGGTTGAGAGGACGGGATAATCGGTCACATGATGAACCCAATTTTTTTTTTTACAAAATTAACTTGAATTATGCGTTTGTCGCAAAGTTTACGTTCCACATCCAGCACACAATTTCATTTTTCAACAAGATTATTTAAACACTTCAGCAGCGCAAGTAAACAAACCTACTTTTAGTTCCTTTTGAGGGAAAACATGTAATAACTTTTTGGATCCACATCTGCTTTTTTAATATCATCTGTCTAGCTGTATGTTTCTTTATCGTACGACGATGCTATACTTATCTGTGGACACGGAAGATTTAAAAAAATAGTCACGTTAAAAACTAAATCCAAGCAATACCCAATCGCCGAAGATGTTACTCGGGAATATTCAGAATGTTGAAAATCGACTAACAATAAACTGTGTATGTTTTACACGTTATGGGAAACTGAGCACATGTCCCATAGGCCACCCATAAACTCCCAGCCAGAATGCTTGCTACTGAAGGATCTATTTTTGTATCACGTTTTAACAAACAGCCATTTTTTAACGAGTCCGTTTGAGTGGATCTCTTATTCCGTCACTTCATTGTTGTAAGCTGTTTGATCCTCTCTCTCTTGTGAATTACTGTTCACTCTTTATGATTGCGATGCAATTGTCATCCAAAACTTTTTTATGATGATGACCGTTTTATCTACTGTGTGTTTTTTACTATGAAAGATTTTATGTTGATATTTTTTGTGTATCGGTTGTGGGGGCTGGCTTATCCGGTCCCGGTCGGTTGATCCTTTTTTTGTCAATAGAATATAAATGTTTTGCTACCTTTTCATACAATAACTAAACCTGCTATAGAGCAAACACAGTGAGAGAACAAGAATGAAACTGTTTAACAGATTGTTTAATAAAGTACGTGTTCACATGTTATAAAAAATATTGCACATTTCGTGCTAACGCATGAGCATTATTGGTGAGTTTTTTTTATACAAGGAAGAACTTGCTACATGCGCTTAACAATGCAGGAGGAAAGTCAATGTGGAATTATTTTTATTTTTGGAGTTCTGTTTTTTTTTGTGGGAGAGAACCCCTCCTCAGCTTCCTCAGCAAGGTTTACGAATTAGAGAACAAATGTTTTTTTTTGGTAGGGACGGGATTCTGTGCGGAAGGAAGGAAGGAAGTTGAAGGCTGCTTAGCTAATGTTTAGTAGTAGTGGATGTGGGTTAAGCTGTGCAGTCCGAGCTTGCACGTTTATTAATTTGGATTTTTTCTTCATGTAAGGCACGTTCACGAAGGGAAGCTTGATTCATTCATATAAGAACTTATTATGTAACATGTTATTTTTCCCTCCATCCGGTATTAAAAATCCATTCCGGGTTCCAGTTAGCATTTAATTAGATTCTGTATTCCTTCGCACGAAACAAACAAAATATCAGACGAGACAACTTCCTTCCTTTTAACTTTACTGGTGTTCTTGCCTGATTGTTGACTTTAGTTTGGAGTGTGAGGATTTTTAACGGGTAATTTTATTTTTATTGTTATAATGAGATTCCAGCGGAAGGAAGGAGGCTCCCGTGATTCTGCATAAATTTCTGGAAAATAATTGACTCCAGTCCAGGATTTTGTTGGCCGTTTGCCTATTTTTGGGTTGTTGTGAAGGAGGGGTAACAAGCAGGCACAATAAACAGAGAGCAGTGAATAAAAACTGTAGGCACAATTACACGCGACGCGTTTCTCTATTGAGTATCAAATATCCGATTTGGGTTAAAATATCTGGTTCAATCAGATCAGAATCCCAATTTTTTTGTCCCTTTTATCCAGAACAAATTCCTCGCGTGTCACACAATTCCCCACATAAAGTAAGAACAATAAACCAGGAGAGAACCTTTTGCATTACATAATTATAATATGAATGCAGTGCAACGTGAAAACGCTCTGTTGTGTAGGCATTTATGCAACTTTGTGTGATGCAGCTGCAAAGAGAGCTTCACAAAACTTTGTTCAGCAGAAGAGTTGGAAAAAAGGTATAGCGTTTGCTTGCTGCTGTTGTGATGCGATGAAATGAATGAGGTGCGTGCTTTACGTACATCCGTGCCTGTGCACTCAAAGAAGGAGACTGACTGACTGTTTACGTTTTGGATGTGTTGTTGGTCTGTTTGATGTTGACTGCAAGATGCAATGCGGGTTTTGTCTGGTTGATAGTGAGAGAAGAGATCATGATTATATGAACCTACAACAAGCTATAAATGCTATTTTGCTTTCATCGTTGAGAATGAATGAGATGAAGAGGACTGAGCTGAGGATGTTGATGGTGTGATGCTCATGAGCCAAGTGCACTTGAAAGCAGACAAATTATTTTGGCTTTACCTGCATTGCTGCATTTTCATTTCACTGCCCGGCGACTGTCGTCGGACAACCTGGAATCAACTGACGTAGATAGGTTAATTCTTTCTTACCAGAGGTTAGGTAACTTTTAACATTAAAAAGGGATATGAATACCTATGACATTTTTTGACATTTCGGTTAAAAATTCATTGCTAGTGAGCACAGCCTTATGAAAATGTCACAAAAATACCTCAGCTTATTTCCTTTCTCAATAACATAATCTATTCGGATGCTTGTCTCAATAAAAAACAGCCTACGGTGTAGCCTAGTTCATATCCATTTTCTGAAATCGGGTTAGTAAGACTATGGAAAATATCAAGTAAAAACCTACAATTTGATTTGATTGATGTGGTTTATATGTGCTTTGTTGTAGGAAAAAATCTGAGAATGTTGTGGAGTACGCTTGTAAATTCATATCTTTCTCCCGTTACATAAAATTACCGTGATTGCCGAATAGCAAAATGCGGTGACTTATTTATAGTGCATCTGTATAAGTACTCCTAAAAGGATTTAATTTTTTATTTACATATTCCGAATTCCCCAGATGCAAATAAAGTTAACTGAATATATACATACCTACCTATGCAAAATCCCAATCATGTCACATTCTCATTAGCTGCTAACTCGGTGGAACTTATCGGAGAAAAAATGACAAGTTCAAATCAATTATGGTTTCACGTCGGCTTTTTCACAAATTATTTTCTGCTGGGGTAAGAATCGATCCGATCGTTAGGAAATGCATAATATTTTATTCATGCAAATGCAAAGAATCTAACCACAATACCGAACCAAACACAAAAACGAGCAAAATCATCAATTTTAACTGAATCCAACCAAAATTTGGTTTAGAAGAGGTCAGTTCATTGCATACCCATGCATTCATATTCATCGAGCTGACTGACAGTCAACTACTGATATGAATAAATGCATATCAAAGTTATTAATAGATTTTATGACAAGGCAAAAAAGGGTCTGTTCCAGCTTATGCGATAATATTGACCTATGGTGCCATATCCGAAACTAAAAATGCATTTCTCTTTTCATCGAGAAAACTTGTTTTGAAAGGGTCGTTGGGATCGTGTGTCCTTCCCTTTTATAAAAATGACATTGTTCATTGTTCTCTAAAGTTTTCCACCCTTTTCCCTTCACATCACTTAAATGCAGTTGAATGAAATGAAAAAGAAACGGAAAATTCTGTCTCCATCCGCTTGGATCATATCATTATTAATGATGCCGATGATGATGATCAAGTCACTTTACCCGTTGATAATAATTAGCTAGTTGATACCCTACACTACACCCTTTCTCGTTTTACCCGGAGGTGGAATTTATTGAAGGTGGAAAATAATACCTTGCATAGCCATACACATCTCATCTTCGGTTTGGCTCTGAACTGAACTGTGGATAACTGCATTGAATCCATTTTTTTACCATTCGTCACCGTCATCATTAGAGGCGATAAGGGTCGTCTGCCTACCTAGCAATAAGGAAAAGGATCCCTTCCCATCAAGAAAATGAAGAGGAGCAGATGCCATCGGATGGAAAGGACACATCATCAAATTCGAGATGAGTTCGAGGCGGTTTAGTGAGCCGACCCAGTAGTTCCCCCAAGGGGAAAGAATCGCATTTTTATGAGCCTACCCCAACATCTCAAATGTGTTGGTTCCCACTCCATAAAAGTTGTCGGATGAAAAGGAAGATGCATGCATAAAACATAAAAATAGCAATAAAATTTTTTTCTACAAAGGGGAAATGCCAAGTTGAAATTTAAAAACTCTCAAACTTGAATATCAGCAGAAAGAAGCATAGCAATTTTTTTAATATCCTGCCCTTGTCCTGTTGTGAGATGGGTTGAGATGAGATGAGACCTTCCTTTTCATCAGCACAATTTTTATGGTCCGTAATGAAAAATGCTTCTTTTAAAAAATGATTTTTCATAGCCACTCGTAAAAATGCTCATCAAAAGAAAAAAGCTTTTGTGTCTTGTTGAGTCTTTGACTAGCTCCACATCATATTTCCCGTCGGATCAAGGAGGAAGGGCCATTTTAATCAAATAAATTGCAATTGAGAATGCAAATGTGTGAGATTGTCTGTGTCGTAAAAAAACCGACCGACCGACTTTCCATATCCAACGAAGCCACTTTCAATTCTCAGAGAAATCTCCGTACCGTCTTAGCCGCTGCTGCTATCACTTCATAAAAACTTTAAAATCTTTGTTAAACCAAGCAACACCAAAGTGAGAAAGTGTCAGATGAGTTGTGAAAACATCCCCCTTAAAATAGTCATTACAACTATAATCAACCAAGTCGTAAATTTCTCCGAGTCCAAAAAGTAAAATGTACTATCAGTCACCGACCGACTGCGAGAGTGAGTACTTAAACTTAACCTAGTTATTCTCCGTCCTAGATAAAAGTTACCTAAATACCTTTGCCATATCTTTACTGTCTGGTTTTTATTTGTTAGAATCAATCCACCCCGCCCTCCCATTTTCTTCTTGAGAGTATCGTACTGAGGATGCGTATCATCATCATCAAGTCTAGTCCACTTCCAAAATAGAGCTCATCTGCTGTGTTTTATCATTATAGCTTACTTCCATTAGAACTTCAGGTTCTTTCTGAGAGAAATGTCGCTGATGTCACAACATTGACAATCCTTTTTCTAATGCAAATGCAAATAACTTGAGATCCAAAGTGAAATGAATTGTGAGGAATCCAGATAAATGACCTTATCCAGCTTCGTCGTCGGCATCGGCATCTGAAACGGATTTGCATTTTCAGACGGGACAAAGACCCTTTTTTGTTCCATCTCCCTTTTAAATGAAATGAACATGAGATGAGTAATTGGGCTTTTTACTCTTTTGCGAGGATGACGATACCACATGAATTTAAATTACTTCCATGGATCATGTCCTATATCGTGACATTACAGAAGAAACTACTGGGCCTAGGAGCTATTTACTTCATTCCAGAATGATATAAATGTGAGAACGATTACATGAAAGAGAGAGGGAGAGCAATTAAGATTTTTTTACAAAAATAATAATTTTTTTTAAATAGTATGTTCCTCCCTTTGCATTTCCTTTCTTTCATTTTCATGTTCCATTGTCTGCGTGTGATTACTAAAAATATATTATTCAACTCAGACTCACAGATCCACTCTCATCATATGTAATCATGCTTTTGATGTAACTTTTTCTGGTATAGCCATATATTCCTTCCTGAGAAGCATTTTTTATTTTCCCATCCGTTGATATTGGGACAGGGCTTTCCTGTAAAAAGTATTTATTTTTTTCTCAAAAAATAAAACTCATATTTTAAGGGGCTCATTACAGGTAGGAACCCGAAATTATCTTTGAGTTGAATCAAACGATTAGAAGGATGAGGAGGTACTTGGCAGACAAGAGGAAGTCTGAATAAGGAACCCCTGCAAGTAAAATTCGTTCTGTTACAATCAACAATGAATTAACAATGTAAGCAGATTTTTTACCAAGTTTTATACCTTTTATTCCTCTATCATGGCGGTGCACAGTGGCTGGTGACAAAGCAGAAAATATATATTCATTTTTATTGTTATTTTTATACACATTTTTACGGAAAAATATAAAAATCACAATTTTTTTTGACAAATCTAAAATTCAACAATGAAAGCCACCCCACCAACACCACCACCCAGCGTCATTTGTCATTTTATGATTACAGCTTAACAACGACGGGATAATGTTTTTGAAAGAAAACGATGATGTTCTTCATTGTTGCCAGTTTTTACGCTCTCTCAACTTTAGAATAAAGTGGGCACTATGTAATGAATGCTCTAATGAAAATGGAAGAAAAAGACGCGACTTTTTTTGTAACAAAGCTTTATTTTTTCATGGACAAGTGACTTTCATGACTTGTAATAATGAAAAAACCTAACGGTCCAATCTCACCGAAGAAGAGTAAGCAGTGGACCCAACCGGAAATGAACATTCTAAAAAATACTCTGCGTACAACGAGTCCCCTCCATCATAAGTCCCAGTCTTAGCAGCAAGCCGGGCTAGCAAGACTAACCTATTTTTTTTTAAATAAAATAACAAAGCGTATAAAATCCAGATGGGATACTCAAAATATTTTACATGAGCATGCTCAACAATAATCAACTTGTTGAACATACTTTTCTACAGCTTGGATCTCACAGGCAGATCTGATCTGCTTGGAAGCTTACGTAACAGCTTGTAGCCCAAACCATATGCGTAGTTTTTATTGTTGTCAAACCATTCATTCAACAGAAATAACACCTCCCAAAAACAAAACAAAAAAGAGAAACAGAAGCAGATTTTGGTATGGACTTTGTTCTCGATATGTGATCCGAGTTGAGAATAAAAAAAATTATAGTGGCTCTGGCTCTGTATGACTATTTTTTTACGATTTCGTAATCCTATATTTTTCACTCTCCACTATATA
The DNA here is from genome assembly GCA_034696905.1 of Lepidocyrtus violaceus. Taxonomy (NCBI): domain Eukaryota; kingdom Metazoa; phylum Arthropoda; class Collembola; order Entomobryomorpha; family Entomobryidae; genus Lepidocyrtus; species Lepidocyrtus violaceus. Next base: position 14,689 of record JAQGAI010000204.1, on the reverse strand, counting down.
TATACCTACACATTGTATTATCCTCCCTGCCAGCAGCAATTTTTTATTTTGATTTTTTGGAGTGGATGAGAGGTGAGTAGGTGAGTAGCTCAAACATAAATGAATATAATCATACTCAAAAAAGTTATATCTGTAGAGGGGAATATAAGAATGAATGAATCTTGCATTGCCTCAAGTCATTTATGGTTAAATGCAGAGATGGGAACTGCATTTTCTTCGAAATTGTCGAAGCCCCCTGGAGATATTTTAAAAATGCGAAAATCGCTTTGAAACGGATTTTCAAGAGGGACTAGGTTCTAATCAAATACGTGCCGCCGTTATATCTGCAACACTGAACGGCTCAACTAAAGACAAATGAGGTGGTGGAGAGGAAGATCCGGTTGCAATTTTTCAAAATGTCACAACGATACGGATTTGTTTTTTATGAAAGTTAAATTAAGAGATGAGATGAACTTGAATAGGGAATTTTATCTGCAATAAAGCATTTTTTAATGATTTTTCAAATTTCGTCAACCCCAACGGTTCCCTCATGAATGGAACTATAAAAAGGCTTGAAAACCACAATGAGGAAAAAATGCTATTTCTGCCTTGTCACCTGAGAAGGAGAACCCTTTTAATCATGATGATAAAAAAGGATGAAAGTTTTCCCCCTTTTTCCTGAAAAACATACAATACGTGCATGAATTGAAAACAGTTTTCTTTTCTTCAACAGAAAAAAACCGCACAACCCGCAAACTGACAATCAAAAGCTTGGGTATTTGGGTACAGTAAATATGTAAGTAAAATAAAGTTAGTAAAAGCTCGGGGGTTGGTGGTAGTGGTATGTCTATGCATTATACTGGAGAGTGACTTTTTCGTGACAAAATATTTCATTTTATCAACATCATCCCTCACTCACCTGCCTTAAAACTAAAAAGTTTCACCTGACACGATATACGACACACGTCACTTCCCTTCCATTCCATTGTTGCCTTTTATCTGTAGTATTGAGGGTGGGAAAATGCTAATGCGGGGAACGAGGCAGAAACAGAGCTTTAGGAAGAATTCTGAATTTGGGAGGGATGGATGGAGCATAATAAATTGCATGGACTAATCTCAAACTATCATTTTCATCGTATTTCGTATGCACTTTGAACATTCTCAGAAATGAGCTATTACTCACACGAGGACAATAGACGCAGGAGGAACTTTTCTCATTGTTCTTCCTTTTGCATGCTCCAAGCTCACTCCTATTTTTGGTAAAACCATAAAAGATTGAGATGATGATCAGGAGGATTCGTATTTTCCTTTTCGTCATCTTTCCAAAAAAAAACATCGTACAGTAAATAGGCACTGCAGGTGAGTGTGAGTCAAAGTCAAAAAAGTGAAGCCACATGATGATGACGATGATGATACAGCTGTACTGAGAATTTTACTTTGCCCATGTTAATACCAATATCAAACAGTGGCATTTATCAAGAAACTAAACTGACAATGAGAAATAAGAAGGGGAAAGATGCAACCTTTTTGTTTCATACCGAATGACTCACTTCCTGTCTTCTCCCATCTTGAAAAGGTGGTCCTGACCATCTTTTCCACTTCGGTGAGCACCTGGATATCGAGTGTGTTTGGGCATCCACCTTTCTTATGAGGAACGAATTCACTTAAGTTTTTTTTCATTCTCTCCGCACGCACGCTCAAATAAATGACTGACATGTGTGGGAGTAGGAGGGAGCAGAGCAGCTCATCCCTAAAATACTGGATCACTTTTTTCTCTAAAATAAATTGCTTCTGTTTTGTAACCTTTTCTATGCAAATCCCTTCATGGGCTATTATGTATGTCGTATTCGTAGAAATAAAAAAAACTAATCAAAAGGATTTTTATTGCCGTTGTAGCATTTTTTCGTAACGGCTACCCTTGTACTCGTAGTCATTGTACATGCATGTTCACTGATAACATTACTTCTTCTTTTTTTCTTGAAACTTCTTTCTACGCTGACCAGACATTAAAAGAATGACAGATGCAATTTCTTACAGAAGCAGTTAAAGAAATGATCCTTGTGTGTGTGGTTTTTAAATTGTATAATTTTTTAGTGTTTTTTTTTGTAATTGCACGTACGAATGAAGTAGCAAACTAAACTCTGAAGATTGACTACCAATTTACCATCGTAAAAATAATCCTCAAGCATTAAGAGTTTAGTAATAGCGTCTCGAGCGAGCTTTTACAAGAAAAAACGTAATATCGATGATGATTGCCTAACTCTATTTTCCACCAATCCAATTTGCAAAAGAAACGTCTCATTCTCCCTTAAGCTTTGCATATTATCCCATTTCAAGTAAGATATTAGTAAATCGTTTTATTGTCATTTTCCACACCTGTCATCATCCAATTCCGATTTGTGCATACGGCCACCATAAAAATTGGAATTGCAGTTTTTAAATCTCTTTTTCTAAACTGTCAGAATAGAATAGACATATTGCATGAGTTACATTTGAAGTTTTAAAAAACCTGCAAAAAAGGATTAGCTTTTGTGGATTTCGAAATACCAAGTTGAGTTGAATAATCCATGTGTGTGGTAATCCAAAAAAATGGTAATTGATTTTGCGTTAAAAACTCAAATTTTACAAATCGTTCGCAGTTAAAAAAATCTTTTAAAGCTTTTTTCATAAATATTTCTATCAATTTTACCAAAAACGCAATCCAATTTCATCTTTAAAAGTTTTGCTTTACTCATCCAAGGAAAAAACCGTTATGTAAATCAGGTTCAATTTTCATTCCACTTGTCAAAAAGGAAATTTTCTTATCTTATCGGTGCATCTCTAGCCAAACAAGACTTCAACATGAGGATAAGACCAGATCAGTTTAAAAAATCAGAGTGACGATGACGCTTGAGGATCGGATGAGATGAGAGCAACAATGATGATTGATGACAATACAATTGATCATCACCCTATATTTTTTGCGGTGTTACTACTGCCTTCAAAAAGAAGCCAAGTTGCTTTTCTCTCGATTTGTGGTCTCAAAAGAAAAAGTGAGCGACGAGGGGAGACAAGGCCCGATACCAATTTTCTATGTAAAAATGTTTATTAAGCATTTTGGTGATTTTACATAAAAGGTGCCATTTATCTCCTAGACTTTTCGTTACGCTATCATCATTACTTCGGCTATATTGTTTGGGCAAAATAAAGAGAGAAACATGATGCTCAAATAGCTTACTTTTTAGTTAGGTTGAAATTTGGGGGATCATCATCGCCGTCATCAAGACATCATCGTATCGTATCGCTTGTTGCTGACAGATCTGCAAAGATTTCACTTGAGCAAGATGAAGAGATGATATATTACGGAGCATTTATGCAAATGAATGGGTTTTGTGGCATGAGCTGATATTATGACGGTGAGCTTGTCTCTCTGAGGTATATCTCGGAGGATAATGGAACAACAGGTAAGTGAGAAAGGGCTTGAATGAATTGTAGCCATTAACACATGTAAATCTTGATGATTATGTTTTGGTGGAAAAAAGGATGTAATAATAATAGTGGCCCTCCACTCATCAGTCATCTTCATCAGCAGCAGTAAATAGTATAGCAAGAAGGTAATCAGTGGAAAATATTTGTTGAAATCCGCTCATTCTTAAATTTCTCTGTGCAAAAACATTACTTTTGTAATAAAAGTTAAATGAGCTATTACAAGCTATATTATAGCTCCTGCTGTGAGGATGACAAATTATGAAATTACGGAGGAAATAAATTTATAAGGTAGGGATTTGTTTTTTTTTAGAAATCAACGTAGTTCAATATGAAGATGAAGAAGCTGTGTTCCTAAATAGAGTGCAGTTGGTCATGTAGCAAAGAAAGACAAGCTTATTACAATTCCCCTCATCGTCCACAGTTTTTTTTGGAAGATGGACTTGGCCATATGCCATACACTACTTAGTGTAAACTGTTATTCCCTTCATTTAAAAGAAAACGGTGGCGATGGTGGTGGCTGTGGCAGGCCTCTCATGCGTCTTATACACATGTGACGTAACATTTGCATATGTAACGTCTGATTTGTATGCAGTTTATTCACTCTTCGAATACAAATCAAATAACTGGGTAAAGTTTCTGTTCCATATTTGCTCAATTCGATTTGTGCGTAGAGTTTGTTTTGAATGGTCAAATTCTCAAAAACTGTGCCAATTGACATAAACATACGTGAGCGTAATAATGGACAGAGCAAAACAAAATGACAGCGTAACGTAATCTAACGAGTGCAATAATAACTGACATTTGATAAAAGCCTTTAATTTGTCATATTTTTTTATTTTTCGGCCAACGCGACAACGACAAGCCAAGAAAACCTACCCCACTCACTACCAGATTATCTTTTATTTTAGAACTTGATCACGATGATTTCCGTATCCATTTTTAAATGAAGTATTCTATCCCATTCTAAACAAATGCCAATCCTTATCCTCGCCTCTCGGTTGCTTTGCTGCTTCTACGCTTCACTGATTTCGAATACGAAGGCGGGGTAGAAGGGAAGAAAAAAGGTTTTGTAAATAAAATGGCAAATCTTGCAAAATCTCATGAATGAGCAAAAAAAAAGTGAATTAAGTAGGCACATATGAGTTGACGATGATCATATCTCCACTGCATACATGAGTAAATGTGGATTTTTTGTTAGGCTGATTTTTGATTTTCACTTTTTTTCTTTGTCTGGGCTTTTTTTATTATAATTATTATTCCTTTCAAAAAATTATCTTTAATCATGTCCACGTGGATGGACGGACGTCGTTCATATCTATATTAGTCCTTTAAGCTTGTGTCTGTATTTATTTAAGGGGAAAACTGAAGTTTTTTGAATGAATGGAACGAAAAGGGTTGATTGAAAATTTCGTAAATGAAGATGAAAAGATTTACAAAACGAATTCATCTCATCTCACATTTTTGGGATTGAATAGACCATAATTTGTAAGGAAATACCATACATTTTTCATAATGAAAAAATTGTATCGGTGCTCTATAGAAAAGGAAAAATCTTATCTTTTTAATTAACAAACTTCCTATTCTTCTTTGCGGATGGAAAAGCCACAAAAATAACTAGAGCTAAAAATAATGCGCTTAGATTTGTATGAGAATGCTGTGATATGTTGGTAGTAGGCAGTAGTAGCCAGTCACTAGGAAGATAAGGAAGATGAGGAAAAGGTGCAACGGATGAATGGAGATTAGAAGCGTGCTGGCTGCATTTTAAGTAGGTAATGTGCAGTTTTTTTATAAATGAATTTTTTATATTTCTTGGCTACCTAAATATTCCTCATCGTCAAGAGAGTACTCTAGAGCTGGCGACATGCCTGAATAGAGAGGATGCGCATCTGTTTAAAATTCAAGCTAATGCCAAGTGGATAATAAAAATCAGTTATCAAAGCCATATAAGTAAGTGCGTACTCCAGCCTAATTTATCTTTAAAAAAATATTTCGAAACTATGTTGACTTCCTCCTCAGATTAAAATGGAGTAACTTTTCACAAAAAATTATGAAATCCATGTCACTGGCTTGAGTTGATTGGTGGTGATGATGAAAAGGGTGAGCAGTTACCAGATCCCTAGTCACATGTCAGTTATCCTTTGACAATGCAATTTGGCATGAATATTAAATATCAATATTAATTATCGGTTTTGCAAACAAGAGTAAAAAAATATCAGTCATTCGTGTAATGATGATGATAATGACATGACGAAAAGGTATTTGACCACAGAAAAATGACCGTTTGCCATAATTCAGGTGTGCCCTTTTAATCGTCTCTCCCATATCATTTTCATCATCATGGGAGTAATTGCAATCGCAAACAATGTGTAATTAGTAATTAGTGATTTTGGCAATCAATACCATACCATACCGATTGGAGGTCTGTAGCAGTAGGTCAAAATTCATTATGAAAGTTGAAGCGATTAGCTTTATCCACAAACCCAAATTATGCAGATTATTGAGGGAGGATAATCAAATGAGCATTGACCGTCGACCATCCATGTAAATTATGATTATTATTATTTATTATTTAAAAATAATTGATATTTATTGTGCCCTCTGTGGTCACTGGTCATACATATCATCCCTCTGACAGTTGCAGTGTTCAGTCCATATTTAGGCAAATTAATTAGAGCGACATAGAGAATGTATAGCTGTGGCGCTCCCCCAATCTCCTCAATCCATGTCTCCAGATGAATTGTTGCCCTTCACCGAATAACTTCTCGTTCATCTAAATTATCATTAGCATAATTGCATTCCAATTCAAGTCAGAAGAGTCACAGTCACAGAATGTAACAATGACTAAAGGTGGCCATTTTCTTTTATTTACATTTAGCCAGCACTTTATAGAAAGCAAACATTCAACTTTTAACGACGACCACTGTCCCCTGATGATAACCGTTGCCTTTCTGCCGGCTTCCTAATTTGGGCTCACTCTTGTCTCGACTTTTTGTGAGAGGATGACCGATGACCGATATGAGTACGATGACGATGCGATGCTTTTTACCATTTACCTACCTATACTCGAATTGGTATGGGAAGGAATCTCAGAAGTAATTCGAGCAGCCCATGTTTGGGTAAGGGCAGCAACAAAAAATAAAACCATTAATTTAATAGAGCCATCATCATTTCTGCTGTTATATAATCTGTTATACAACTTTGAGTCCCATCTCACGTCACCTCTCAAAACCTAAAAGATTAATTAGTTCAACTTTGTTATATTGGTCGAGTTTGCATCGCACTCTGCATTGCAAGTGGCTTTTACACAGGTAAAGCCATAAAAAATATTTTTTCTTAGAACAAATCTCATTTCCACTTCCATCTTCATCGCCATTCTTGGTAACTATATTGATTTGGGGAACCAGAAACCGAAGAAGCCGGTTCATTTTCTGTAATTTTTTTATTTATTTTTATGTGATGTGACGATGATAAATCAGAAGCAAGTCAATAGCCTTTCCTAAAAAAAATAATTGATTTACTGTTGCAGATAAGCATTTAAAATGGAATCCACTCGTCTCTGTTAATTTGCCTTTCGATATTGAAAAAACAGCCCCCATTAAAATTTTTCGCCAATGTTTTTACAAGACAAATAAATAATTAATTTGGGGATCGATGGATTAAAAGGGTTATAGCTTTTTATTTATTTTGAGTGCTTTTCAGAGAGTCTATATAGCAGAGCTTAATGATAGATGAGATAGCAAAATAAAAATAACCAGTTTCACTTTTCAAGTGATGAAAGAGAATCGAGTAAGGTGAAATTAATTGAGATGTAATCGAGCTGGTTGGTTTTGAGGAGGAAGGATATCCACTGATGATCTGATCACATTTCGAATCCCTTGTAAACACTGTATCGGTATCGGTGCATGTGGTGTGGACTGTGGTGACGGAGGTGGTTGCTTTTTGGTGGTTATGCAGATCTCACTTGAAGATTTGGGATCAGTTTATTATTGCGCAATTCTCTTCAAGTTATAGTGCCACTGCTGCCATTCTCAATTGGAAAATAATTATTATGTAGTTTGGGGCGTTCTGCAAAATGATATTACCAAAAGCCAAAAAGTAGTAGTCAATTTGTGAAGGATTACATATCTGGGGATAGGGGGAGGTGACTTTCGTCGGTAAGATCACATCCTAAATAAAAACTGACATGCTGATGATGATGACATAACCAAGCAAATGCAATGGATTAATTGCGGTGGGAGTAGAAATCACGTAGCAAATCTTTAATTTAATTTTTTTCTTCACTTGATATGCGATGTCGAAAGAAAATTGGTGCCGTTTCAAATGATTTGAAGCGAAGATTTTGTGGGATGTTGGCTTTGGTCAGTCTCTGTATGACAGCGCAGAGTTAGGTAGTAGTTAGCAAAAATGAATTCATTCATTTTTTAATCAATGTGCAATCTTGTTTTGTTGACAAATACACAGTTTCGTTAGAAAACTAGAGCTCGTTTAATTTTGAATGAAAAAAGTTAACGATTTTTTTTTTAAAGAATTTATTTTATTGCAAATTACGGCTACAAATTATCAAAGTATTCACACAAAACATGCGAAATTTTACTTTATGATGTGTGATCGTAGAGAAACAAGCACAATCTTTTTGACACTCTTTAGCATAACATGTTCCTTTAGCTCGCTTGTCTGAACAGGAATATTATTACTTTGTACATAGCACAATTTTATTCTGGTGGTGGTGGGTACAATGACCACTTTCTTATCTACACTGCTGAGCATAATCCCACGTAAGAAACATTATTTTGACAGGGCACGTAAGATAAGAAATATTCGAAATATGTCATTTCAAATGTCGTGAGCTTGTACCAATCCATTACACTATCTGCCCAAAACAACAACCAATATTTGAAGGAGCTGAACAGAAGCATTTTTGAAAAAAAATATTATGAAAGAAACGGAGTACGTGAATTCCCGACCTCTCCCTCATAACATAACCACCACCACCTTCGTATCGTGAGGTTACTGATATTTTTTTTTATAAATCTTCCCACATCTCGATTTCAATATTGACTTCACCCTATAAACATTTAAAGCTTGCATTTTTTTGCAATTTTGCACAATGATATAATATGAAAAATTATATCATAACAACAACTATGGCCTTCCACCAGAAAATTTTCCATATCGGATTTACAAAAATAAGATATCGCTATTTATCATCATTTCAGAGGACCCACACAAACACATTCGACTGGGCAGTATTGTGTATGATTTAAAAATTTCAATTTCACTGCTTTCCCTATTAAAAATTATTTCCTTTGAAACAGTATTGTCAAAGTTGAAAGTAAAATTTGCAGTTTACACATTTCATGACAAAAAAAAGTAAAATGAGCTGCAGAAGAAAATCGAAATGGAATTCTTCGTTCGGAGGATGCTAAACAAAGAGTCAACTGGTCACTGCACTATTGACCATTGTCTTTCTTTACCGTGGTCGGCAGATTGTAAAGGGGCGCTCCTATTTTTTTTTGAAGAAAAAATAATCGTGAGTAGAAAAATCTGTCTTAATATTTCTTCCATCTTCCTCAGCTATTTCAGGAGGTTAAAGATGCCACTATAAAGCAGGAGAAAAGTTCTTGTCTCGTGACTATAGCTTGTCATGGGATTTTAATGGATGCTTGTAAAATTGTGAGTTTAGGTAGTGGTCCGTGTTGTTGCTGTTTTGAATTCAAATTACGTAATCTTTAATACTTTGTTAAAAGACCGGATCGGATCACTCCGCACACATAAATTAGTGCTGATGATGATTGGCTCTACATAACGGAATGAAATTGCCCCCGGTCCCACTTCCAATATTAAGTAGGCATCATCAGGTAAATTGTTGGGGAGATTCCGGATCTGCAGAGAAAAACCGGCAAGACTAGAAAATAATTGGAAATGAATGAATTCAACTGCTGTAGGGTGTAGAGCAACGTCCGCCGTCCTATCCTAAAAGACTTGATTCTGATTAGTGGGTGCTGCTACAGGACCGGCATTGTTACTTAATGAATTGCCGAGGATTATCGTAGGTAGTTATCATGCAATTGTTCTGTTATTCGGTACTAATTTTCACTATTTTGAAACATGTTCTTCTAGAAAAAATTAGGTGGGGGAGGATATGGTAATCTGCAGACTGAAGTACGACTGTAAATTTATTGTTATGATATCTTATGAATATGATAATACTGATAATAAATGCGTTCGATAGGCAATAATAACTACCTACTTACATAATTTTCACTTGTATTTAATCACAAATAGCCCTCTTCTTATTTAAAAAGGCAAACATTGTCAATCATACAATCAACGTTTCAAAGCAAATCAACAAGTGGAACACATTCGACTGAAACAAAATTGATTTGAATTTAAAAAGTAGGACAAGGTGATAAAAACCCGGTTACGTATTTCATACTCAATAGCAAATTACAGTGGTTAAACGTTCTCGATTTGCAAAAATAAAACACACTTGTTTTGCACTAAAACAATTGATTTGACAATAATAATAGCTATTTACACCTGTTTAATAATGGCCCAAAATTTCCAACACAAACAAATATCATTTAATTTGTCTCAAAATTCCCCATGCATGGACTTTCTGTACAATTTCTCCCATTCTCTTTTGTTCCCATACCTCTGCATATCCACTTTGCTAAGATCGGGCAACTCTTCCGGCGGTTCGGAAGGGAAGCTACCAGTGATGTTGGTCCCTTTAGGGTAGCGGAACTGATACCACTTTACCTTCGAAATGTGCTTCACCACCGTGGCTATCCTGTCCATCTGCTTGTTAGTCAACCAACGGAGGAACCTTCCCATTGTGATTTGAAACAGTGCGGATGTCCGATGATAAGCAATTTTCATGCTGAACTGCGTCTGCGTCTTTGAAATGCTGCTGACGACAATCACGACTTCCGTATTGAAGAAGGACTGATCAAGCCTTTCAGGTCGGAGGGTGATCCAGTGTCCATCCGTCAATTCGGTGATCTTGTAGACCACTTGGTGTTGACCCAGAAATGGGAGGTTGAGGATGGCATTGTATCGTTTCCCAATTGTGAGGTTCCGCTTGTCAAATCGATATTCTCGGATGTAGGTGACCCATGAAAAATACTAGAACAAAAATGGTTATTGAAAATCAATCATAATTAAACTGTTTGTTTGAATAATGACAATGAAATACGAGTAACTCACCGACGGAACATTTTCCGGCTTCGTCACCAAATCAAATAAGAACTTCCTCGGGGTGTCCACCACAATATTGATCTCTGACTGTTTATACCTTGGATTCAGATTTATCTGCTTATAGAGGACTGCGATACCCCCAACGGTGAAGGCCACCAAAAGTCGGATCCCTAAACCGTATCTCATTTTTCACCAAAGGAGTAAAAGCGGAGAAAGTAATTTGGTTGTCATTCTTGAAGCTTTCTCTTCCTGACTGCAACCAAATATGGGTGGACATTGGGAAACAAAAAAAAATACATGAAAATCGATCAAGAGCCTCGTTAAATTATTCATAATCTCCATATCCAAATCTATACAGGTAAGTGAATATGCTTTGTACGGAACGTGCTAGAAAAGAGATACATATTGACAATTTACCACCTTCCTTACAAGAAAAAAAATAACAACGAAACAAGTGTATAGTCTGAAGGTAGGTGTGCACTAGTAATCCCATGAGAAAGCTTAAGTGGTCGTTGCTACGATTTTTTAAAGCAAACAATTCCATTTCTTAATTCATTTCCGCATTATATCTATCCGCCTAACGTAGAGTGTAAAGAGACTGAATAATTTGCTTGTATTCGTGCAAAGCAGAAGCAAGACAAAGATAACTACGACTATTCAACATATTCAATTCAAATTTTTGCAACTCCAGCAGTAGAACTCCACTACAGAGTGCGAATATCTTCCTTCTTAGTCAATATCTTGACACTCGTTTTCACGGGGCGCTTCGTTTATTCAGTTTAGCAAAGATTACTCTCAGCATCATCTCGTACTGATAGACTGAATAATTTGAGCTAAAGCGAAATCTATATTGAAAAGGGTTCTTGCTCTGCCGACAAGATGGTACGCAAGCATCATGTTCAACATTCACAACCTTAGATTCATCTGAGTTCACAACCAAATTCGACGCGGCACCTCCCAGAACTCTACCAAATCGCAATCTGCAACACATACATAATCTCATATGTAGTTGTTCGTTATCCACCCACTATGTATCGGTAAAGTTTGAATAAAATTTAAGATAGCAACATAGTTTTTCCTCGCCTCATCGTCATCATCATAATAAGTACGGCCTCGGGGGACATTTTTTAATACGCGACATAAATTACCATTTTTTCATGTTGTTGAAACAAGGACATATCGCTGACAATGGAATTATGGAATGTGCAGAATATGATGCGGTTAAGTCGCAAAAAAGTAAAACCTTTAAAAACAAAGTACGTACAATTTTATTCGCACATTCATAAATTCATTTAATAAAGTTTCATTCATGCCAATTTGTTTACCTTTCCCACATTTCCATTTCTGCTGTGCATTTTTCATATGAATTCTCCAAAACTTGAGTTTTTCTCTAGAAGGGAAGAAGGACACTGTCAATTTGCAATTTTTACCAGCTGCCTTCATCTCACCTCATATCTTGCCTGAAAATTTCCCATAAAATCCACATGAGTAGCAGCGTCTCTGCAAGCAAGAGAGAAAAAATGCAAAACTGCAGTCATAAAACCAAACCCGTTCATAGTACATACCATGACCATCGCATCGACCATACATAAGTACGTACCCAAGAAATAATTATCCTCCTTACAAGTAAACATGCCTATTAACCCACCTATTTTCTACGTAGAGCAATTCAGTATTATTCACAATTCGCAAAAAAAAACATTTTATTACGCTGCATTATTATTGCCATCATCATTGTTAGGTTTTCCATTTTCCATTCTTACAATGACTTGGGCTTTATAAGCATGAGGAACACGTGTATGGACGTTATTTTTTACTCGCTTACTAGAACGAAATAGGCATGAGTCATCGTCATCACCAGCATGAGCAGATCACCTCACCTACCTTTACTAGACCAGACCTGAGAGCTTCGACGAGATGCTGACGATGAGGACAATAATACAATAAAACATGACGCATTTTATTACTTACTTAAATTATATGCTTTGGTAGTTTACAGTTAAACATATATTATGAGCTATGTACTAACTAATGTTGTTCACTCCTCAGTTGTGTTTTTGTTGTTGACTCCTTCCCATGCAAACTTATTTTATTTACATGAAAGGTATTTTCATATGATTATCTATTTGCCATTAAACCTTATTACAGTCATCATATCATCATGATCATGCTGAAAAAAGTGTAAAAGTAGTTTACTTACTTATTTATCTGGGACTCACCTTTCAGCTATGCATGCTTTCTATTTTCGTTCGATTTCCTATCATCAATTTTGCTGTCGTGTCGTCATTCGTCATTACGATTAGTTTGCGATAGGAGACTGTACGACGTCCGCTCATCCATCGTCCATCAGTACCGATATGAGATTGAGGAACAAACCAAGCGGATAAAGTTTATTCATCCTTATGAAAAAAAATGCAGTGAAGGGGAAGAAGGGACTTGAGTTGAGTGAAGTACAAAAGTGAGCAGTTTACTTATTTTCGCAATGAGAAATTTTTTGACAAGTGAAAAACTCAGAAAGTTTACTCAGATGCCGAAGCGAGTCTAGTAATAGCTGAATTTTTATTTTTTATTGAGCAATTGCATATTTAAAGAACTGTTATGATAATGATTGCTAGTGAAAAGGTTCACCCGCGCCCGAAGCTGTGTAACAAGTAAAGACTAGTATCAAATGAATAGACATTTTCCGCATGGGAGGCTCCGGTCCCCATCCCGTGACCATTTCTAGAAAACAAATCTCTGGGATTGCGAAAATTGAAATATTGGCAAATTGAGTACGTTACGGTACTTAAGCAAGAGGGCTTATGCACAAATTATATGAAGACGAATTGGATAAAAGTATAAACTATAGAATGCGTGTTCTGTTAAGTGATTAGTCCTTGACTTCTCCTTAAGCTATAGAGCCATATCTCACAGAAGAGAAAAGATCAAATGTTCCGTCACTTGCGCTTCGATGATGATGTGATGCAATATGCTATGTAGGTAGAATAGCTTCCAGCTATAAAGCTACTCCTCAACTGCTCCAGTCATGAACCATGAACCCAGATTAAAACCTAGTGATAGAATGATCGTGTATCGTAATTGAAAGATGATTTAATGTCATTTCTGAATTATAGAATACAGTCAGTTATTCAAACCTACCTAATCCCATATATCCTGTTGCCATCAACTGAATCCATACACCACCGGTTTCACTTTACATACCTACTTGGTATATGTATTATTCTCTACCTTAAGTATACTTGCAGATCAGGATCATTATCGTCCTCTACATCATCATTGTCATCATCATCGTCCCATCTCTAAAACAAATTACAGTCCTCGATCCTGTCATTACACTCCGATCATCTCTCAGGATAATCACTAATCACCATCCTCATTATCACGTCTCATCGGAGACTTCCTCTTCCCTACACGTTTTTGCTCTACATCTCCACTTTCCTCCACTCCACCTCGTGCCTCACACATCACGTCCAAAAAGTCAACGTCAGACAGAAAACCCAAAACAATAATTTCCCCTTTGAAAAAAAAAAGATTTTTACACCTGAATTCAATCCTTCTCCTTCCCTGTTCATGTTATATTGTTTATTGTGAGAGCTAAACAAAATTATTATTGTTTGAAAAACCGTCACCATTTATATTTCTCGGGAAAGTAACCATCTCTTACTTCTGGGTCAGACTTTTAGTGCTGTGAACAGTAAACACTGTGGCGTTGCAAATTGAAGAAGTTCCTTCGGTTTCTGATTTGATTATAGTGAGTGAGCTTCAAAGTTTATGAGTAACTATTTTTGGTTGGGATGAAACGTGCTAAAAATTCTCTTTTTTTTAACGAGAAGAGCACGAACGAGGAACGGTATATTTTTAAACAGCCTCAGCAGTCCCAACATTTCTGCCTTATTCCCATGTTTTGTTCACGAGAACAGAACAATCTCTTTTTACGCTGGGCTAACGCTGCTCATCTAGATTGATTTAAAATTCATAAATGTCCATGCGTCCCCCCCTCTACAATTAAAGAATAGGCGAGAAGGAGAGAACTGAGGAGGAA